>JARPZY010000016.1:1750268-1770982 GCA_036172905.1 Meloidogyne graminicola | reverse complement strand
GCCTTTTTGACTCTTTTTTCCTTACACCCCCCCTCTCTTCCTTTAGCCTTATACTCCCTCCCCTTCTTGCTTCTCTTCCCTCTCTCTCTCCTTTCCCTTCTCTCTCTCTCTCTCTCCTCCTCCTTCCCACTCCTCTCCTCTCCTTCTCTCTCGCTTCTCTCTCTCTCTCCCTCCTTCCCACTCTCCATTCCTGTCCCTTTTCTCTTTCGTCCCCCTGCTTCTTCTAATGTGTGTGTTCTTGTACCTATTCAGCCTCATTATGCCATACATATCGGATCTAGCTATAAAAGTTAAAAAACCAATACCTAATAAATGCCTGTTCCTTATGTCACTTAATTTCTATATTTAAATGTAAATAGGCTTATACCTTTACACCCCCCCCCTTTTTAACTCTTTTTCCTACACCCCCCCCCCCCCCCCCCCCCCCCCCCCCCCCCCCCCCCCCCCCCCCCCCCCCCCCCCCCCCCCCCCCCCCCCCCCCCCCCCCCCCCCCCCCCCCCCCCCCCCCCCCCCCCCCCCCCCCCCCCCCCCCCCCCCCCTCCCCCCCCCCCCCCCCCCCCCCCCCGGCCCCCCCCCCCCCCCCCCCCCCCCCCACCCCCCCCCCCCCCCACCCTCCCCCCCACCCCCCCCCCCACCCCCCCCCCCCCCCCCACCCCCCCTCCCCCCCCCCCCCCCCCCCCCCTCCCCCCTTATCTTCCTTTATAGCCTTATACTCCCTCCCCTCTTGATTCTCTTCCCTTCTCTCTCTCCTTTCCCTGCTCTCTCTTTCTCTCTCCTCCTCCTTTTCCCACTCTCTCATCCTCCTTCTCTCTCCTTCTCTCTCTCTCTCCCTCCTTCCCACTATCCCTCCTGTCCCCTTTTCTTCTTCTTCCCCCTTCTTCTTCTACTATTGTTGTGTGTTGCGTGTACCTATTCAAGCCTATGACCTATACATATATAAATATATGGCCATCAATAGTGAACACCAATACCTAGTGGACATGCCTGTCCTTATGTCAATTAATTTCTATAATTAAATGCAAATAAGTATACCTTACACCCCCCCCCCCTTTTAACTCTTTTTTCCTTACACCCCCCCCTTCTTTCCTTTTAGCCTCTATACTCCCTCCCCTTCTTGAGCTTTCTCTTCCCTTCTATCTCTCCTTTCTTCTTCTCTCTCTCTCTCTTCCTCACTCCTCCCACTGCTTCCTCTCCTTCTCTCTCTGCTCTCTCTCTCTCCTCTTCCCACTCTCCCTCCTGTCCCTTTTCTTCTCTCCCCCTTCTTCTTCTATCTGTGGTGTGTTCTGTAACTATTTCAAGCCTATGCTATACATATTCGGATCTATGCTATAAAGTTAAAAACCAATACCTAATAAAGGGACTATCCTTATGTCACTTAATTTCTATATTAAAGGTAAATAACTTAAACCTTTAGAAACTATAGATAAAATTTTGCTGGAAAAACTTTAAAAAAGCAATTCCAGCCTGAATTTTTTATAACCACTCCCTCACTACCATATACCCTAAAATTATTATTAAATTTTACACCAGCCCTTTACTACTTTATATTTCTTACTACTCTCATTTATTACATACCTTTCCCTCAGACTTTATGCCACCTTTATACAATAACATACATATCACTTTACAGAATACTTTTTACCAACACCACCTTTACGCACTCAACACCTGTACACTATTAATTTTTTCATCACCACACACTTGCAACCCCTCCTTACTACTCGGATACACTAGTCTTTACCCCATCCTATATTCAAAATTAAACCACGCCCTTTTATACCTATGTACATGTACGCACCTTACTTGTCCTTTTTCCTCTTTCACCTTCCCTTAACTGCCATTCCCCTCCCTTTACTGCTTCATCTGCTACACTTTTACTTTTTCCGTACTGCCCGTCCATACCTAAAGTTTCCATCTCTCACAAAACTTCACTTACTTCCCCCAACAACTCTCACACTTCTTCTCCTTTACATTCTGCTCTTCCTTAGTTCTTTCACCTACCTATAAATACAAACAACTTAAACTACTTCCTTTTCTCTTTATTATTCTACTACACCTACCAGCTTTTAATCCCTCCAACACTTCTTCACCCCACTTTAATTACATACATATACATACAAAAGATACCTCACATGCCTGCAGCTTGTCAAATACTTCCCTTTCTCTTTTTACATACTTTCCCCCTTTGGCCAATTTTCCCCTTTTTTACGTACACAAACACATCCTTTTGAACTACACCCCAACTTAAAGCTTCGTCTCCTCTACCTTCACTTCCCCCTAACCACTTTTTGTACTTATGCTATTTCGCATACCGTTATCAACACCTCAGCTCTCAGCCTCAGGAAACCTCCGACCCTTCCCCCTAGGAGTCCGTTAATTACATTTGCAAACCCTTGGAATTATTGCACAGGTGTAAACCTTTTCACAACAAATTGCCATTCTAATTCTTCTTCTTTTCTACCTTTTCAGTCTTTTTTTCCTTTCCTTTTCTCTGCTTTTAGTCTTTTTCCTTCTTTTCCTCTAACCTACACTACTTCGCTCTTTGGCCACACTGTCCCTTACATAACACTTTTCCGAACTTATTCCACCCTTTTTTGAACACCTAAAGAATTCTGTAAAAATTCTATTAAATATCAGAATTTATACAGAATAATATAATAAATCTTCAAACCTTCTTTCTTTCAGGATTCATCACCTTTTCATCTACTACCTACGCTCCTTGGGTGCCATTTGCAAAATGTGATATGATTGAAAAAAAAAATTTAATTACTGCTCAATATTTATCCACAACCTTTCACAAACCACTCCGATCACTACACCACCACCATACAAGGCCAATCCCTAGAACAGACATTTCTCCTCTCGTACATCGCCAAATAACCTGTTCCCTTGTACCTTGTACCTCCTTGTTCTCAGTCAAACCCACGGTAATTGTCATCTTTTACAGGTTAAAAAACAAATTATAAACAAAACTAAACTTCACAACTGACAACCGTCAGAATATCACCTGTAGCATTGTAAAGTAGCAGGAAAACACTCATTCTGTTGTTGACATTGTAGAGCATTTTGTTTTTACACCTTTAAAAATAAAAAATTTTAACAGATATTAATGACAAGTGCTTTGAAATTTGTCGCTTTATACCTTTTCATCCAACTTACTACAAAAAAACACTTATTCTCCCCCAAACCCTCACTAAATACTCAAAAAACTTTAAAAGACAAACCTTGTTCAAAATCTTCATTAGCTCTTCTTTAGTTTGTGCTAATGCCTTCACAGTCTGTTCTTCTTCCTCTGTGTCCACTTCATGATGCTTCTGTGGCCTCTCCCTACATCCAGAATTAAACCTTAACCCTCGTTGAAAACTGTCAGATGTTCCTTTTAACATCTCCACGTTCTCTCTTGCTTTGCGCAAACATCTTCAGCCTGCTGTGTACATGCCTGGAAAAACAACATGTTAACTGGGGCTTTACTGCAATTCTTCTGCAACAGAAGGTTGGCATCAAAAAATTTGCATTTTCCCCCCGAAACAGCGGTTTTATCCCTGCTTTCTTTGTTTACACTCCCGGACGTTCATTCGGTCCCTCGTCTAAAAACTCTCACCAAGAGAAACTTTTAAGCTCCTTGACACAATCAGATCTAAGAATTACATTATCAGTAAAAACAAACCCCACGGTCCCAAATTTCTTTATGCGAAATAAAAGAACAAAACCCTATGTGCAATTATATTGCCATTCGAATGCACCCATTAGACAATCAAAAAAAAATTTCCGAAAACAAACTCTCCGATTACTTGACAACCTTTAGTCCCTTTTTAAGCTTGCAAACTTTAAATTACAAAAATATTTTATTCAAAAAATTTAAATAAAACGTAAAATTCATTCCATTCACCACCAACATTTCTTCGTTCTTTTTGAATCACAATTGCTGCGTTGCATAGCCAGAAGTAAACACAACAGAAATTGTCGTAGCTCGACAACCGCCCCCGGCATAGGAACGCAATACATGAGCAGTGTTCCAGCAAACCGTGAGACCTGATCCAGAGAACTCGACGCCAAAAGGGGACCTGATCAGACGAAACTCGACTCCAGAAGGGACTGATCCAGAGAACTCGACTCAGAAGGACCTGATCCAGAGAACTCGATCGAGAGAAGGTTCTGAGAAACACGGGGCCCTTGACGGTGAAGGTTTCTGAGAACACGGGGCCCTTGACCAGTGAAGGGTTCTGAGAACACGGGGCCCTGATCGACGAAGGTATCTGAGAACACGGGGGCACATCATTAAGTGGACAGAAGCACCACCCTCAAAAGCATTCTTGTCCGAAGTCGTCGGCAGGCAGCCGTAAGAGCTGATCTCAGCCACAATCAAATTTAAACATTAATTATAAATGCATAAAAAAATAATAAAACACTGTTAAACTCTCGAATTGATGTATGAGGACGTCGAAAAAAGCCAATTCACGTCCTTAAAAGCTCAGAACATTCACAGATCCATGGCTAGACGTTCACCCGCAGCAGCATTTCCAATTGTATTAAGATTCGCCTGATTATAAAGATAAAAAAAATTGATTTAAATAAGTTAAAATAAACCGTTTAATGCTGCCATATTAATTAAAAGTCTTTTTCTCTTCTTTTTCCTTTCTTTTGTAATTGGGAGTAGAAAAAAGCCACGTCCTTAAAAAGCCTCAGAAGCTTACATATCCATTGCTAGAAGTTTTCAACCCGCAAAGCCCTCCAAAATTTATAAGCTCATCAGATCTCTGAAGATCAAAAAATAGTGAATTAAATAAAATAAATGAAACCTCGTAAGTGGTGCCAGTTAACTAACGCTCTTTTTCTCTTCTTTTGCATTTTTTTCTCCTCGTTTCCTTTCTATTTTTCATTGTTGTATTCATCATCGCATAATGCCATTCTCTAGCCATATCGTCATAAAAAAAAAAACAGAAAATTACTAAAAAATTAAAAAATTTTCCCCTCTAAAGAAATTTACAAGAATTTTAATCACAATTTAAGTAAAAATTTTTTCTAAATTAGTAATTTTCATCGATTAAATAAAATTAAATTAAAACCTTGTATTGGAAGCCATTATTTAACAAATATCTTTTCTTCTTTCCACTTTTTCACCTCTTCTTTTCTTCTCTTTATTGCCTCCTTTAGTGTTTCTCGCTCGCACATTTCCATTCACCACATCGTCACTAAAATAACAAAAGATTATTAAAAAACAGCAAAAATGTTCCCCTAACTTAAATGCCCAATTAAATCAAAATTTTAAAGTTTTTAAATTCAAAATTAGAATTGGAGGATTAAATAAAATTAAATTAAACCGTATTGGAGGCATCATACATTTTCTTTCATATTCTTGTTCCTCTTGTTCTTTTTCTCTTTTTATTGTTGTTAAGTTCGAACTTCGATATTGCCATTTGCCACATTGTCACTAAAAAAATATTTAAAACAATAATTAAAATGTTTCACTAAAAATTGGGAAATTTTTAAAGAATTTGAATAAAAATTTGATAATAAACTTTTCTTATAAAAAAAATATGTAATTTCACGGGTACTTTAAATGGTCACATAACATCTTCTACTTCATTCAAACATTTTTATTTCTCTTTTAAAAAAGGGTTTATAGGCTTAGTTACATTTACACTATAGAAGTTAAAGTGACTTAAGGACAGGCCATTCACCATGGTATTAGTTTACATATTTATAGCCAAGAGTGTGAATTATCTGTAGGCATAGGGTCAATAGGTATAGATTTTTAGTATAAATGAGTAGGCATAGGCTTCACTGTGCATCGATTTGACTAGATGTAGATGTGGAGGTATAGAATAGAATGGGTTTAGGCTTGAATAGGCATAGATTTGATAGATGTACTAGGCATAGATAGCATGGGTTAGTTGATTGGGCAAGATTAGTATTAGATTGTAAAAAACATATAGACATAGGATAGACTGGCTTTAGAGTTGACTTTGCCATAGATCTATTGGAGTAGAAGTTTATAGCCATAGACTTTGCTGGCCATAATCACTACTCGTAGATTTGATTCGCAGGATTCAATAAGCGTAAAACGATAAGACATTGATTTCTATTGATATAGTTTACCCTCCCCGAGATTCAGAGATAGGACGTTGACTACCGTACACATTGATACCTTATCTATTAAGCAGCTGTAGATAATGCTTGCTATTAGAATCCTTACCGTAGCCATGATCCCTTGTACATTGATCCGCTAGAATTGTTCCCCATAGAGCTTTAATCTATACATTAATAAAACTCCTAGCTCAGCAAACTAGAGCATTGCTTCACTCTAGATTTGATGCGGGACTAAACTAGATTCTCTAGACAAACGCTTCATTAGAAAATGTTTCGCTTTCATTAACCAACAGAAATATCATGAACAAATGTTACGCAACCAGAAAAACACTGCCACACACATTAAGTTTTATTACTTTTACCCCAAAAATTTGGACACAAAAATTTAATTTGTTTTAAAAATCAATGGTACCTGAATTGTATTTCTGATATAATTGCGCAACCTTGGCTACTTTAAAAATCTTTAAAATATCGGTACCAGGTTACTGTCTTATAGTGAAAAAAAAGTTACATGGGAGGTTAAAAAAACATTGTATTTTGACAAATTAAATTTTTTTACAAAACAATGGTACCTAAAGTTTATTTAAGATTCTATATTTGCGCAAGATAGTACTTTAAAAATATTTTATAAAACATTTGGTACCACCCGGTACTGTCTTTATAAGGAAAAAAATATACATGGCGAGGTTTAAAAAATACATTGTATTTGGAAAAAATTAAATTTTTTAAAGCAATGTACCTGAATTTTTTATTTCAGATTCTTAATTGCGCACCTTGGTACTTTAAAAATTGATTAAATATTTGGTACCAGGTACTGTCTTACTAGTGAAAACTTTACATGCGGAGTAGGTTAAAAAATACATCGTATTTTGGAAAAATTAATTTTTAAAAATCAATGGTACCTGAATTTTATTTCAGATTCTTAAATTGCGCACATTGGTACTTTAAAAATTTTATAAATATTTGGTACCAGGTGGTACTGTCTTAATAGTGAAAAAATTTACATGGGAGGTTAAAAAATAACTGTATGTTGGAAAAATTAAATTTTTTTAAAAGCAATGGTACCTAAATTTTATTAAGATTCATAATTGCGCACCTGGTACTTTTAAAAATTTTATAAATATTTGTACAGGTACTGTCTTTATAAGGAAAAAATATACATGGGAGGTTAAAAATACATTGTATTTGGAAAAATAAAATTTTTTTTTTAAATCAATGTACCTGAATTTATTCAGGAGTCTAATGCGCGACCTTGGTACTTTAAAAATTTATAAATAGTTGGTACCAGGTACTGTCTTTATAGGGAAAAAAGATACATGGGAGGTTAAACAAAATACACGTATTGGAAAAACTTAAATTTTTTAAAACCAATGGTACTGAATTTTATTTCAGATTCTTAATTGCGCACCTTGGTACTTTAAAAAATTTTAAAATATTTTGGTACAGGTACGGGTCTTTATAGGGAAAAAATTTACATGGGAGGTAAAAAAAACTTGTATTTTGGAAAAAAATAAATATTTTTTAAATCATTGTACCTGAATTATTTTCAGATTCTTAATTGCGCACCTTGGTACTTTAAAAATTTTTATAAATATTTTGGGTACAGGTTACTTGTCTTTTATAGGAAAACAATATTACATGGGAGGTTAAAAAATACATGGTATTTTGGAAAAAAATAAAATTTTTTTAAAATCAATGGTACCTGAATTTTATTTCAGGATTCTTAATTGGAACCTTGGTACTTACAAATTTTATAAATATTGGTACCAGTCTGTCTTTATAGGGAAAAAATATACATGGGAGGTTAAAAAATACACTGTATTTTGGAAAAATTAAATTTTTTAAAAACCAATAGGTACCTGAATTTTATTTCAGATCTTAATTGCGCACCTTGGTACTTTAAAAAAATTTTATACAATATTGGTAGCAGGTACTTTCTTATAGGGAAAAAAATATACATGGGAGGTTAAAAATAACACTGTATTTTGGAAAAAAATAAATTTTTTTTAAAAGCATGGTACCTGAATTTTATTCAGATCTTAATTGGCATACTTTAAAAATTTTATAAATATTTGGTACAGGTACGTCTTTATAAGGAAGAAAATATACATGGGCGCGTAAGAAATACATTGTATTTGAAAAAATTAAATTTTTTTAAAAGCAATGGTACCTGAATTTTTATTTCAGCTTCTTAATTGCGCACCTGGTACTTAAAAAATTTGATGAATATTGGTTACCAGGTACTGTCTAATAGTGAAAAAATTTACATGGGAGTGTTAAAAAATACATCGTCAAATTTGGAAAAATTAAAAATTTTTTTAAAATCAATGGTACCTGATTTTATTTCAGATTCTTAATTGCGCACCTTGGTACTTTAAAATTTTATAATATTTGGTACCAGGTACTGTCTTTATAAGGAAAAAAATATACATGGGAGGTTAAAAAATACATTTATTTTGGAAAAATAAAATTTTTTTAAAATCCCCCCCCCAATGGTACATAATTTTATTTCAGATTCGTAATTGCGCACCTGGTACTTAAAAAAGTTTATAAAATTTGGTAACAGGTACTGTCTTTATAGGGAAAAAATAACATGGAGGTTAAAAAATACACTGTATTTTTGGAAAAATTAAATTTTTTAAACCAATGGTACCGGAATTGTATTCAGATCTTAATTGCGCACCTTGGACTTTAAAAAATTTTATAAAATATTTGGTCAACAGGGGTACTTCTTTATAGGGAAAAAAATACATGGGAGGTTAAAAAATACACTGTACTTTTGAAAAATTAAATTTTTAAAATCAACTGGTACCTGAATTTTATATTCAGATCTTAATTTGCGGCATACTTTAAAAATTTTATAAATATTTGGTACCAGGTACTGTCTTTAATAAGGAAAAAATAAACAAATTTTGTGGAAGGTTAAAATACATCGTATTTTGAAAAATTAAAATTTTTTTTAAAGCAATGTACTGAATTTTTATTTCAGATTATTTCCCATGACGCACCTTGTTACTTAAAAATTTGATAAATAATCTTGGTACAGTTACTGTCTTAATAAGTGAAAAAATTTACATGGGAGGTTAAAAAATACATCGTATTTTGGAAAAAATTAAATTTTAAATCAATGGTACTGAATTTATTTCAGATTCTTAATGCGACCTTGGTCCTTTAAAAATTTTATAAATATTTGGTACCAGGTACTGTCTGTATAAGGAAAAAATATACATGGGAGAGTTAAAAAATACATTGTATTTGGAAAAATAAAAATTTTTTTAAAATCACAATGGTAACCTGAATTGTATTTCAGATTTCTTAATTGACGTACCTTGGTACTTTAAAAATTTATAACTATGTGGTACCAGGTACTCGTCCTTTATAGGCGCAAAAAATAAAGGGGAGGTTAAAAAATACACTGTAATTTGGGAAAAATAAATTTTTAAACCAATGGTACCGAATTTTTATTCAGAATTCGTAATTCCGCCACCTTGGTACATTTAAAAAATTTTATAAATATTTGGTACCAGGTACTTTTCTTTATAGGGACAAAAATATACATGGGAGTTTAAAAAAACATGTATTTTGAAAAAATTAAATTTTTTAAAAGCAATGGTACCTCACATTTTATTTAAGATTCTTATTTGCGCAAGATAGTTACTTTAAAAATTTTATAAACATTGGTACCAGGTACTGTCTTTTATAAGGAAAAAATATACATGGGAGGTTAAAAAATACATTGTATTTTGAAAAAAAATTAAATTTTTTTAAAAAGCAAATGGTAACCTGAATTTTATTCAGATTCTAATTGCGACACCCTGGTACTTTAAAAATTGAAAATATTTGGTCCAGGTCCTGTCTAATAGTGAAAAAAATTTACATGGGAGGTAAAAATACATCGTATTTGGGAAAAATTAATTTTTTTAAAAATCAATGAGTACCGAATATTTATTTCAGATCTAATTGCGCACCTTGGTACTTAAAAACATTTTATAAATATTGGTACAGTACTGTCTTAATTGAGTGACAAAAAAATTACGGGAGGTTAAAAAAATACACTGTATTTTGGAAAAATTAAATTTTTTTAAAAGGCAATGGTACCTAAATTTATTTAAGATTCCTAATTGCGCACCTTGGTACTTTAAACATTTTATAAATATTGGTACCAGGTATGTCTTTATAAGAAAAAATATACATGGGAGGTTAAAAAAAATAAATTGTATTTTGGAAAAATAAAATTTTTTTAAATCAATGGTACCTGAATTTATTTCAGATCTTAATGCGCACCTGGTACTTAAAAATTTTATAAATATTTGAGTACAGGTACTGTCTTTATAGGGAAAAAAAATATCCATGGTGAGGATTAAAAACTACACTGGTATTTGGCAAAAATTAAATTTTTAAACAATGGTACTGAATTTTATTGTCAGAGTCTTAATGCGCACCTTGGTACTTTAAAAATTTTATAAAATATTTGGTACAGGTTACTGTCTTATAGGGCAAAAATTTACTTATGGGAGGTTAAAAAAAGACATTGTATTTTGGAAAAATAAAAGTTTTTAAAATCAATTGTACCTGAATTTTATTCAGATTCTTAATTGCGCACCTTGGTACTTTAAAATTTATATAAATATTTGGGACCAGGTACTGTCTTAATAGTGAAAAAATTTACATGGTAGGTGTTAAAAAATACATTGTATTTTGGAAAAAATAAAATTTTTAAAATCAAGGTACTGAATTTTATTTCAGATTCTTAATGCGCACCTTGGTACTTTAAAAATTTATAAATATTGTGGTACCATCAGGTACTGTCGTTCTAAGGAAAAAATAACATGGGAGGTTAAAAAATACATTGTATTTTGGAAAAATAAAAATTTTTTAAACTCAATGGTACCTGAATTTTATTTCAGATTCTTAATTGCGCACATTGGTACTTTAAAAATTTTATAAATATTTGGTACCAGGTGTGTCTTTATAGCGGAAAAATATACATGGGAGGTAAAAAATACACTGTATTTTGGAAAAATTAAATTTTTAAACCAATGGTACCTGCATTTATTTCAGATTCTTAATTGCGCACCTTGTACTTTAAAAATTTATAAATATTTGCTACAGGTACTGTTTTTATAGGGATTTAAAGGAAAAAATTCAGGGGAAGGTTAAAAAAATACATTGTAAAAACTTTTGGAAACATAAAATTTTTGTAAAATCCCAATTGTACCTGAATTTTTATTTCAGATTCTTAATGCGCACCTTGGTACTTTAAAAATTTTATAAATATTTGGTACCAGGGTACTGTCTTAATAGGTGAAAACAAGTTACATGGAGGTTAAAAAAACATTGTATTTTGGAAAAATTAATATTTTTTGAAAAACAATTTGTGACTGCATTTTATTTCAGATTCTTAATTGCGCACCTTGGTACTTTAAAAAATTTTATAAAATATTTTGGTACAAGGTACTGTCTCTAATAGTGAAAAAATCTTACATGGGAGGTTAACAAATACATGTATTTTGGAAAAATAAAATTTTTTTAAAATCAATGTTACCTGAATTTTATTTCAGATTCTAATTGCGCACCTTGGTACTTTAAAAATTTTATCAATATTTGGTACCAAGGTACTGTCTTTATAGGAAAAAATTATACATGGGAGGTTTAAAAAAAATACACTGTATTTGGGAAAAATTAAATTTTTAAACCAATTGGGATACCTGAAATTTATTTCAGATTCTTAATTGCGCATGTGGCCTTGGTACTTTAAAAATTTTATAAAAATTTGGGTACAGGGTACTCTTTATAGGGAAAAATATACATGGGAGGTGAAAAAATAACTGTAGTTGGAAAAAATTAAAAATTTTTTTAAATCAATGTACCTGAATTTTATTTCAGATTCTTAAATTGCGCATACTTAAAAAATTTTAAAATATTTGGTACAGGTACTTGCTTTATAGGGAAAAAAATATACATGGTGAGGTTAAAAAAATTACACTGTATTTTGGAAAAAATTAAATTTTTTAAACCATGAGTACCTGAATTTTATTTCAGATTCTTAATTGCGCACCTTCGGTACTTAAAATTTTATAAATTATTTGGTACCAGGTTACTGTCTTTATAGGGAAAAAATATACAGGTAGGTTAAAAAATTACATTTGGTATTTTGGAAAAAATAAATTTTTTTAAAATCAATGGTACGTGAATTTTATTTCAGATTCTTAATTGCGCAACTTAAAACATTTTATAAATATTTGGTACCAGGTACTTCTCTTTTATAGGGAAAAAAATAGACATGGGAGGTTAAAAAAAAATACACTGTATTTTGAAAAAAATTAAATTTTTAAACCAAGGTACCTGAATTTATTTCAGATTCTTAATTGCGCCCCTTGGTACTTTAAAAATTTATACAAATATTTGGTATCTAGGTAAGTCTTTATAGGGAAAAAATTTACAATGGGAGTTCAAAAAATACATGCATTTTGGAAAAATTAAATTTTTTAAACAACAATGAGTACCTGAATTTTATTTCAGATTCTTAATTGCGCACCTTGCGACTTTAAAAACTTTTATAAATATTTCGGTACCAGGTACAATTTTTGATGGGGAAAACTTATACATGGGAGGTAAAAAAATACACTGTATTTTGGAAAAATTAAATTGTTTTAAACCAACGGTTACCTGAATTTATTTCAGATTCTAATTGCGCACCTTGGTACGTTAAAAACTTTTATAAATATTTGGTACCAGGTACAGTCTTTAAGGGAAAAAATTACATGGAGTTAAAAAATACATTGTATTTTGGAAAAATTAAATTGTTTTAAAATCAATGGTACCTGAATTTTATTTCAGATTCTTAATTGGGCGCACATGGTACTTTAAAAATTTATAAATCTTGGTACCAGGTACTGTCTTTAGTAGGGAAAAAATTTACATGGGAGGTTAAAAAAAGACATTTGTATTTGGAAAACAAATAAATTTTTAAAAATCAATGTAACCTGAATTTTATTCAGATTCTTAATTGCGCACCTTGGTACTTTAAAAATTTTATAAATATTTAGGTACAGGTTACTGTCTTACTAGTGACAAAATTTACATGGTCGAGGGTTAAAAATACATTGTATTTTGGAAAAATTAAATTTTTTTAAAACAATGGTACCTGAATTTTATTTCAGAGCTTAAGTGGCGCACCTTGGTACTTTTTAAAAAATTTATAAATATTTGTTACCAGGTACTGTCTTAATAGTGAAAAAATTTACATGGGAGGTTAAAAAATACACTGTCTTTTGGAAAAATTAAATTTTTTTCTAATCAAATGGTACCGAATTTTATTTCGGATTCTTAATTGCGCCACTTGGTACTTTAAAAATTTTTCTAAATATTGGTACAGGTTAGTGTCTTTATAAAGGAAAAAATATACATGGGAGGTTAAAAATTAATGTATTTTGGAAAAATAAATTTTTTTAAAAATCAATGGGTACCTGAATTTTATTCAGATCTTTAATTGCGCAACCTTGGTACTTTAAAAATTTTCTAAATATTGGTACCAGGTAAAGTCTTTTAATAGGAAAAAAATTACATGGGAGGTTAAAAACTACATCTGTATTTGGAAAAATTAAATTTTTTTAAAACCAATGGTACCTGAATTTGATTTCAGATTCGAATTGCGCACCTTGGTACTTTAAAAATTTTCTAAATATTTGTGTACCAGGTACAGTTTTTATGGGGAAAAATTACATGGGAGGTTAAAAAAATACACTGTATTTTGGGAAAAATTAACTTTTTTAAACCAATGGTACCTGAATTTTATTCAGATCCTTAATTGGCACCTCTGGTACTATAAAAAAGTGATAAAATATTTGGTACCAGGTACAGTTCTTTATAGGAAAAAATTTACCATGGGAGTTAAAAAATACATTGTATTTTGGAAAAATTTAAATTTTTTAAAATCAATGGTACCTGAATTTTATTTCAGATTCTTAATGCGCACGTTGGCTACTTTAAAAATTTTATAAAGTTTGGTACCAGGTACAGTTTTATGGGGAAAAAAATATACATGGGAGGTTTAAAAAATTACACTGATTTTGAAAAAAAATTAAATTTTTTTAAACTAATGGTACCTGAATTTATTTCAGATTCTTAATTGCCACCTTGGTAACTTTAAAAAATTTTAAAATTATTTGGTAACCAGGTACAGTCTTGATAGGGAAAAAATTACATGCGAGTTAAAAAAAATACATTGTATTTTGAAAAATTTAAATGTTTTAAAATCAATGGTACCTGAATTTATTACAGATTCTAATGCGCCACTTGGTACTTTAAAAATTTTATAAATATTTGGTACCATGTATGTCTTAAGTAGTGAAAAAATTTACATGGGAGGTTAAAAAATACATTGTATTTTGGGAAAAATTAAATTTGTTTTTAAATCAATGGTACCTGAATTTTATTTCAGATTTATCGCACCTTGTGTACTTTAAAAATTTATAAAATTTGGTACCAAGGGTACTGTCTTAATAGTGAAAAAATTTCATGGAGGTTAAAAAATACACTGTATTTTGGAAAAATTAAATTTTTTTATAACAATGGTACCTGAATTGTATTTCGGAGTCTAATTTGCGCACCCTTGTACTAAAAATTTTATAAATATTTGGTACAGTACTGTCTTTATAAGGAAAAAATATGACATGGGAGTGTTAAAAAAACATGTATTGGAAAAATTAAATTTTTTAAAATCAATGGGTACCTTGGAATTTTATTTCAGATTCTTAATTGCGCACTTGGTACTTTAAAAATTTTATTAAAGTATTTGGTACAGGTTACAGTCTTTATAGGGAAAAATTTACATGCGGAGGTTTAAACAATACATTGTATTTTGAAAAATAAATTTTTTTAAACCAATGTACCTGGAATTTTATTCAGATTCTTAATGCGCACCTTGGTAACTTTAAAAAATTATAAATATTTGGTACAAGGTACAGGTTTTTATGGGAAAAAATTATACATGGGAGGTTAAACAATACACTGTTATTTTGGAAAAAATTAAATTTTTTAAACCAATGGTACTGAATTTTATTTCAGATTCTAAATTGCGCACCTTGGTTTACTTTAAAACTTTTATAAATTATTTGGCGTACCAGGTACAGTCTTTATAGGGAAATACAAATTTACATGGTTTGAGGTTAAAAAAAAAAAAAAATCATTGTATTTTCTGGACAAAATTTAATTTTTTTAAACCAATGTACCTGAATTTTATTTCAGATTCTTATTGCGCACCTTGGTACTTTAAAAATTTTATAAATATCGTACCAGGTACAGTTTTATGGGTGGTGGAAAAAATATACATGGAGGGGTTAAAAACTACACTGTATTTTGGAAAAAATAAATTTTTAAAACCAATGGTTACTCTATGAATTTTATTTCGATCTAATTGCGCACCGTGTGGTACTTTAAAAATTTTATAAATATTTGGGTACCAGGTACAGTCTTTTATAGGGAAAAAATTTACATGGGAGGTTAAAAAATACATTGATTTTGGAAAAATTAAATGTTTTTAAAATCAATGGTACCTGAATTTTATTTCAGATTTAATTGCGCACCTTGGTATTTAAAAATTTTATAAATATTTGGTACCAGGTTACTGTCTTTATAGGGAAAAAATTTACATGGGAGGTTTAAAAAATACATTGTATTTGGAAAAATTAAATTTTTTAAAATCAAATGGTACCTGATTTTATTTCAGATTCTTAATGGCGCACCTTGGTACTTTAAAAAATTTTATAAAATATTTGGTACCAGGTACTGTCTTAATAGTGAAAAACATTACATGGAGAGTTTAAAAAATACATTGTATTTTGGAAAAATTAAATTTTTTAAAATCATGGTACTGAATTTTATTTCAGATTCTGATTGCGGCACCTTGTGGTACTTTAAAAATTTTATAAATATTTTGTACCAGGTACTGTCTTAATAGTGAAAAAATTTACATGGGAGGTTAAAAAAATACACTGTATTTTGGAAAAATTAAATTTTTTTATAATCAATGGTACCTGGAAATTTTATTTCGGATTCTTAATTCGCAACAACCTGTATTTAAAAATTTTATAAATATCTGGACAGGTACTGTCTTTATAGGAAAAAAATTTTACATGGGGCGGTTAAAAAAATTACATTGTATTTGGAAAAAATTAATTTTTTTAAAATCAATTGGTACCTGGAATTTATTTTTCAGATTCTTTAATTGCGTCACCTTGGTACTTTAGAAAATTTGATAAATATTTGGTTACCAGGTACAGTCTTTATAGGAAAAAATTACATGGGAGGTTAAAAAATAAAGGTATTTTGAAAAATTAAATTTTTTAAAACCAATGGTACTGAATTTGTATTTCAGATTCGTAATGGCGCACCTGGTACTTTAAAATTTTTATAAATTATTTGGTACAAGGTACAGTTTTTATGGGGAAAAAATATACATGGGAGGTTAAAAAAATACACTGTATTTGGAAAAATTAAATTTTTTAAACCATGGTACCTGAATTTTTTATTTCAGGATTCTTAATTGCGCACCTTGGGTACTATAAAAATTTTATAAATATTGGGTACCAGGTACAGTCTTTATAGGAAAAAATTGACATGGGAGGTTAAAAAATACATTGTATTTTGGAAAAAAAAAAATTAAAATTTTTTTAAAATCAATGGTACCTGAATTTATTTCAGATTCTAATTGCGCACCTTGGTACTTTAAAATTTTTATTAAAATTTTAGGTACCAGGTACAGTTTTATGGGAAAAAATATACATGGGCGAGGTTAAAAAATACACTGATTTGAAAAATTAATATTTTTTCAAATAATGGTACTGATAATTTTATTTCAGCTTCTTAATTGTGCACCTTGGTACTTAAAAAATTTATTAAATATTGGTACCAGGTACAGTTTTATAGGGAAAAAAATTTACATGGGAGCGTTAAAAAAATACATGTATTTTGGAAAAAATAAATTTTTTAAATCATGTAATGAATTTTATTTCAGATTCTTAAATTGCGCACCTTGGTATTAAAGATTTATAAAATTTGGTAAGTTACTGTCTTTATAGGGAAAAAATTTTAATGGGAGGTTAAAACAATAGCATTGTATTTTGGAAAAATTTAAATTTTTAAAAACCAAGGTACCTGAATTTTAGTTTCAGATTCTTAATTGGCGCACCTTGGTACTTAAAGATTTTATAAATATTTGGTTTACCAAGAGTACAGTTTTTATGGGGAAAAAAATATACATGGGAGGTTAAAAAATACCAACTGTATTTTGGAAAAATTAAATTTTGTAAACCAATGTACCTGAATTTTATTTCAGATTCTTAATTGCGCACCTTGGTACTTAAAAATTTTATAAATATTTGGTACCAGGCTACAGTCTTTATAGGCGAAAAAAAATGTACATGGGGTTTTAAAAAAACATTGTATTTTGGAAAAACAATTAAATTTTTTAAACTCAATGGGACCTGAATTGGCTTATTTCAGATTCTTAATTGCGCACCTTGGTACTTAAATTTTATAAATAGTTGTACCAGGGGTACTGTCTTTAAATAGGGAAAAAATTTACATTGGGAGGTTTTAAAAAAATTACATTGTATTTGGAAAATTTAAATTTTTTTAAAACAACGGTACCTGAATTTTATTTCAGATCTTAATTGCGCACCTTGGTACTTTTAAAAATTTTATCAATATTTGGTACCACGGTACTGTCGTACTAGTGAAAAAATTTACATGGGAGGTAAAAAATACATTGTATTTTGGAAAAATTAAAATTTTTTTAAAATCAATGGTACCTGAACTGTTATTCAGATTCTTATTGCGCACCTTGGTACTTTAAAAATTTTATAAATATTGCGTACCAGGTACTGTTCGGAATAGTGAAAAAATTTAATGGGAGGTTAAAAAAATACACTGTATTTTGGAAAAATTAAATTTTTTAGAATCAATTGGTACCTGAATTTTTTCGGATCGTCAATTGGCGCACCTTTGGTACTTTAAAAAATTTGATAAATATTGTGGTACAGGTACTGTTTGATAAGAACAAATATACATGGAGGTTAAAAAATACATTGTATTTTAGGGGAAGAAATTAAATTTTTTAAAATCAGGGTACCTGAATTTTATTTCAGATTCTTAATTGCGCACCTTGGTACCTTTAAAAAATTTTATAAAAATATTGGTACCAGGTACAGTTTTATAGGGAAAAAAATTTACATGGGGAGGGTAAAAAAATACATTGTATTTTGGAAAAATTAAATTTTTTTAAAACCAATGGTACCTGAATCTTATTTCAGGATCTTAATTGCGCACCTGGTACTTTAAAAATTGATAAATATTTGGCTTACAGGTACAAGTTTTATGGGGGAAAAAATTATTACATGGGAGCGTTAAAAAATACACTTATTTTGGAAAAATTAAATTTTTAAACCAAATGGTACCTGAATTTTATTTCAGATTCTAAATGCGCACATTGGACTTTAAAATTTTATAAAATATTTGTACCAGGTACAGTCTTATAGGGAAAAAATTTACATGGGAGAGTTAAAAAAAATACATTGTATTTTGGAAAAAATTAATTTTTTTAAAACCAATGGTACCTGAATTTTATTTCCAGATTCTTAATGCGCACCTTGTATTTAAAAATTTTATAAATTTGGTACCAGGTAAAGTTTTTATGGGGAAAAAATATACATGGGAGGTTAACAAATTACACGTATTTGGGTAAAAATTAAATTTTTTAAACCAATGGTACCTGATTTATTTCAGATTCTTAATTGCGCCACCTTGGTACTTTAAAAATTTTATAAATATTTGGTACCAAGGTACAGTCTTGATAGGGAAAAACTTTACATGGGAGAGTTAAAAAATACATTGTATTTTGGAAAAAATTAAATTTTTTTAAAATCAATGGTACCAGAATTTTATTCAGATTCTTAATTGCGCACCTTGGTACTTAAAAATTTTATAAATATTTGGTACCAGGGTACTGTCTTTATAGAGGAAAAAATTTACAATGGTGAGAAGAGGGTAAAAAAATACATTGTTATTTGGAAAAAATTAAATTTTAAAATCAATGGTACCTGAATTTTATTATCGAATTCGTAATTGCGCACCTTGTACTTTAAAAATTTTATAAATGATTTGGTACCAGGTACTGTCTGAATAGTGGAAAACTTTACATGGAGGTTAAAAAATACACTTAATTTTGGAAAAAAAATTTAAAATTTTTTAATTGAAATCAATGGTACTGAATTTTATTTCAGATCTTAAGTGCGCACCTTGGTACTTTAAAATTTTATAAATATTTGGTTACCAGTACTGTCTTAATAGTGGAAAAAATTTACATGGGAGGTTAAAAAATACACGTATTTTGGGAAAAATTAAATTTTATAATCATAGGTGCTGAATTTTATGTCGGATTCCTAATTGCGCACCTTGGTTACTTTAAAAAATGTTTATAAATATTTGTACGGGTACTGTCTATAAGGAAAAAATATACCATGGGGGTTTTAAAAAGTAATCAATTGTATTTTGGAAAAAATAAATTTTTGTTAAAATCAATGGTACCTGAATGTTATTTCAGATTTTAATTGAGCACCTTGGTACCTTTAAAACTTTTATAAATATTTGGTACCAGGTACTCTTACTAGTGGAAAAATTTACATGGGAGGTTAAAAAAATACACGGTATTTTGGAAAAATAAATTTTTATAATCAATGGTACGAATATTTCAGATTCTTAATTGCGCACCTTGTACTTTAAAAATTTTATAAATATTTGGTACCAGGTACCAGTCTTTATACGTGAAAAAATTTACATGGGGGTTAAAAAAATTACATTGTATTTTGGAAAAATTAAATTTTTTTAATCAATGGTACTGAATTTTATTCAGATTCTAATTGCCACCTTGTTACTAAAAATTTTATAAATATTTGGTACCAGGTTACTGTCTTAATATAGTGGAAAAAATTTACATGGAGTGGTAAAAAAAACACGTATTTTGGAAAAAATCAAATTTTTTATAATCAATGGTACCTGAATTTTATTTCGGATCTTAATGCGCACCTTCGGTTACTTTAAAATTTTTATAAATATTTGGTACAGTATGTTCTTTATAAGGAGAAAACTATACATTGGGAGGAGGTTAAAAAATACATTGTATTTTGGAAAAAATTAAATTTTTTAAAATCAATGGTACCTGATTTTATTTCAGATTCTTAATTGCGCACTTGGTACTTAAACAATTTTATAAATATTTGGTACAGGTACAGTCTTTATAGGGAAAAAATTTACATGGGAGGTTAAAAATAAAATTGTATTTTGGAAAAAAATAAATTTTTTTAAAACCAATGGTTACCTGAAATTTTATTTCAGATTCTTAATGCGACACCTTGGTACTTAAAAATTTTACAATATTGGTACAGGTAGTACAGTCTCTTATAGGGAAAAAATTTACAGGGAGGTAAAAAATACATTGTATTTGGAAAAATTAAATTTTTTAAACCAATAGTACCGGAATTTTATTTCAGATTCTTAATTGCGCACCCCTTGGTACTTTAAAAATTTATAAATATTTGGTACCAGGTACAGTCTTTATATGGGAA
>JARPZY010000016.1:1637178-1750168 GCA_036172905.1 Meloidogyne graminicola | reverse complement strand
AAAAATTACATGGGAGGTTAAAAAACACTTATTTTGGAAAAAATTAATTTTTTTAAATCAATGGTACCTGAATTTTATTTCAGATTCTTAATTGCGCACCTACTTTAAAATTTTATAAATATTGGTATCCAGGTACTTCTTTATAGGGAAAAAATTTACATGGGAGGTTAAAAAATACATTGTATTTTTGGAAAAATTAATTTTTTAAACCAATGGTACCTGATTTATTTCAGATTCTTAATTGCGCACCTTGGTACTTTAAAATTTTATAAATATTTGGTACCAGGTACAGTTTTATGGGGAAAAAATATACATGGGAGGTTAAAAAATACACTTTATTTTGGAAAAATTAAATTTTTTAAACAATGGTACCTGAATTTTATTTCAGATTCTTAATTGCGCACCTTGTACTTTAAAATTTTATAAATATTTGGTACCAGGTACAGTCTTTATAGGGAAAAAATTTACATGGGAGGTTAAAAAATACATGTATTTTGGAAAAATTAAATTTTTTTAAAATCAATGGTACCTGAATTTTATTTCAGATTCTTAATTGCGCACCTTGGTACTTTAAAAATTTTATAAATATTTGGTACCAGGTACTGTCTTATAGGGAAAAAATTTACATGGGAGGTTAAAAAATACATTGTATTTTGGAAAAATTAAATTTTTTTAAAATCAATGGTACCTGAATTTTATTTCAGATTCTTAATTGCGCACCTTGGTACTTTAAAAATTTTATAAATATTTGGTACCAGGTACTGTCTTTATAGGGAAAAAATATACATGGGAGGTTAAAAAATACATTGTATTTTGGAAAAATTAAATTTTTTTAAAATCAATGGTACCTGAATTTTATTTCAGATTCTTAATTGCGCACCTTGGTACTTTAAAAATTTTATAAATATTTGGTACCAGGTACTGTCTTTATAGGGAAAAAATATACATGGGAGGTTAAAAAATACACTGTATTTTGGAAAAATTAAATTTTTTAAAATCAATGGTACCTGAATTTTATTTCAGATTCTTAATTGCGCACCTTGGTACTTTAAAAATTTTATAAATATTTGGTACCAGGTACTGTCTTTATAGGGAAAAAATATACATGGGAGGTTAAAAAATACACTGTATTTTGGAAAAATTAAATTTTTTTAAAATCAATGGTACCTGAATTTTATTTCAGATTCTTAATTGCGCACCTTGGTACTTTAAAAATTTTATAAATATTTGGTACCAGGTACTGTCTTTATAGGGAAAAAATTTACATGGGAGGTTAAAAAATACATTGTATTTTGGAAAAATTAAATTTTTTTAAAATCAATGGTACCTGAATTTTATTTCAGATTCTTAATTGCGCACCTTGGTACTTTAAAAATTTTATAAATATTTGGTACCAGGTACTGTCTTATAGTGAAAAAATATTACATGGGAGGTTAAAAAATACATTGTATTTTGGAAAAATTAAATTTTTTAAAATCAATGGTACCTGAATTTTATTTCAGATTCTTAATTGCGCACCTTGGTACTTTAAAAATTTTATAAATATTTGGTACCAGGTACTGTCTTTATAGGGAAAAAATTACATGGGAGGTTAAAAAATACATTGTATTTTGGAAAAATTAAATTTTTTTAAAATCAATGGTACCTGAATTTTATTTCAGATTCTTAATTGCGCACCTTGGTACTTTAAAAATTTTATAAATATTTGGTACCAGGTACTGTCTTTATAGGGAAAAAATATACATGGGAGGTTAAAAAATACACTGTATTTTGGAAAAATTAAATTTTTTAAACTCAATGGTACCTGAATTTTATTTCAGATTCTTAATTGCGCACCTTGGTACTTTAAAAATTTTATAAATATTTGGTACCAGGTACTGTCTTTATAGGGAAAAAATATACATGGGAGGTTAAAAAATACATTGTATTTTGGAAAAATTAAATTTTTTTAAAATCAATGGTACCTGAATTTTATTTCAGATTCTTAATTGCGCACCTTGGTACTTTAAAAATTTTATAAATATTTGGTACCAGGTACTGTCTTTATAGGGAAAAAATTTACATGGGAGGTTAAAAAATACATTGTATTTTGGAAAAATTAAATTTTTTTAAAACCAATGGTACCTGAATTTTATTTCAGATTCTTAATTGCGCACCTTGGTACTTTAAAAATTTTATAAATATTTGGTACCAGGTACAGTCTTTATAGGGAAAAAATATACATGGGAGGTTAAAAAATACACTGTATTTTGGAAAAATTAAATTTTTTAAACCAATGGTACCTGAATTTTATTTCAGATTCTTAATTGCGCACCTTGGTACTTTAAAAATTTTATAAATATTTGGTACCAGGTACTGTCTTTATAGGGAAAAAATTTACATGGGAGGTTAAAAAATACATTGTATTTTGGAAAAATTAAATTTTTTTAAAATCAATGGTACCTGAATTTTATTTCAGATTCTTAATTGCGCACCTTGGTACTTTAAAAATTTTATAAATATTTGGTACCAGGTACTGTCTTTATAGGGAAAAAATTTACATGGGAGGTTAAAAAATACATTGTATTTTGGAAAAATTAAATTTTTTAAAATCAATGGTACCTGAATTTTATTTCAGATTCTTAATTGCGCACCTTGGTACTTTAAAAATTTTATAAATATTTGGTACCAGGTACTGTCTTAATAGTGAAAAAATTTACATGGGAGGTTAAAAAATACATTGTATTTTGGAAAAATTAAATTTTTTTAAAATCAATGGTACCTGAATTTTATTTCAGATTCTTAATTGCGCACCTTGGTACTTTAAAAATTTTATAAATATTTGGTACCAGGTACTGTCTTAATAGTGAAAAAATTTACATGGGAGGTTAAAAAATACACTTGTATTTTGGAAAAATTAAATTTTTTTATAATCAATGGTACCTGAATTTTATTTCAGATTCTTAATTGCGCACCTTGGTACTTTAAAAATTTTATAAATATTTGGTACCAGGTACTGTCTTTATAGGAAAAAATATACATGGGAGGTTAAAAAATACATTGTATTTTGGAAAAATTAAATTTTTTTAAAATCAATGGTACCTGAATTTTATTTCAGATTCTTAATTGCGCACCTTGGTACTTTAAAAATTTTATAAATATTTGGTACCAGGTACATGTCTTTATAGGGAAAAAATTTACATGGGAGGTTAAAAAATACATTGTATTTTGGAAAAATTAAATTTTTTTAAAATCAATGGTACCTGAATTTTATTTCAGATTCTTAATTGCGCACCTTGGTACTTTAAAAATTTTATAAATATTTGGTACCAGGTACAGTCTTTATAGGGAAAAAATATACATGGGAGGTTAAAAAATACACTGTATTTTGGAAAAATTAAATTTTTTTAAACCAATGGTACCTGAATTTTATTTCAGATTCTTAATTGCGCACCTTGGTACTTTAAAAATTTTATAAATATTTGGTACCAGGTACAGTCTTTATAGGGAAAAAATTTACATGGGAGGTTAAAAAATACATTGTATTTTGGAAAAATTAAATTTTTTTAAAATCCAATGGTACCTGAATTTTATTTCAGATTCTTAATTGCGCACCTTGGTACTTTAAAAATTTTATAAATATTTGGTACCAGGTACAGTTTTTATAGGGGAAAAAATATACATGGGAGGTTAAAAAATACACTGTATTTTGGAAAAATTAAATTTTTTAAACCAATGGTACCTGAATTTTATTTCAGATTCTTAATTGCGCACCTTGGTACTTTAAAAATTTTATAAATATTTGGTACCAGGTACAGTCTTTATAGGGAAAAAATTTACATGGGAGGTTAAAAAATACATTGTATTTTGGAAAAATTAAATTTTTTTAAAATCAATGGTACCTGAATTTTATTTCAGATTCTTAATTGCGCACCTTGGTACTTTAAAAATTTTATAAATATTTGGTACCAGGTACTGTCTTTATAGGGAAAAAATTTACATGGGAGGTTAAAAAATACATTGTATTTTGGAAAAATTAAATTTTTTAAAATCAATGGTACCTGAATTTTATTTCAGATTCTTAATTGCGCACCTTGGTACTTTAAAAATTTTATAAATATTTGGTACCAGGTACTGTCTTATAGTGGAAAAAATTTACATGGGAGGTTAAAAAATACACTGTATTTTGGAAAAATTAAATTTTTTTAAATCAATGGTACCTGAATTTTATTTCAGATTCTTAATTGCGCACCTTGGTACTTTAAAAATTTTATAAATATTTGGTACCAGGTACTGTCTTAATAGTGGAAAAAATTTACATGGGAGGTTAAAAAATACACTTGTATTTTGGAAAAATTAAATTTTTTTAAATCAATGGTACCTGAATTTTATTTCAGATTCTTAATTGCGCACCTTGGTACTTTAAAAATTTTATAAATATTTGGTACAGGTACTGTCTTTATAAGGAAAAAATATACATGGGAGGTTAAAAAATACATTGTATTTTGGAAAAATTAAATTTTTTTAAAATCAATGGTACCTGAATTTTATTTCAGATTCTTAATTGCGCACCTTGGTACTTTAAAAATTTTATAAATATTTGGTACCAGGTACTGTCTTTATAGGGAAAAAATTTACATGGGAGGTTAAAAAATACACTGTATTTTGGAAAAATTAAATTTTTTTAAATCAATGGTACCTGAATTTTATTTCAGATTCTTAATTGCGCACCTTGGTACTTTAAAAATTTTATAAATATTTGGTACCAGGTACAGTCTTTATAGTGAAAAAATTTACATGGGAGGTTAAAAAATACATTGTATTTTGGAAAAATTAAATTTTTTTAAATCAATGGTACCTGAATTTTATTTCAGATTCTTAATTGCGCACCTTGGTACTTTAAAAATTTTATAAATATTTGGTACCAGGTACTGTCTTAATAGTGGAAAAAATTTACATGGGAGGTTAAAAAATACACTGTATTTTGGAAAAATTAAATTTTTTATAATCAATGGTACCTGAATTTTATTTCAGATTCTTAATTGCGCACCTTGGTACTTTAAAAATTTTATAAATATTTGGTACCAGGTACTGTCTTTATAGGGAAAAAATTTACATGGGAGGTTAAAAAATACATTGTATTTTGGAAAAATTAAATTTTTTTAAAATCAATGGTACCTGAATTTTATTTCAGATTCTTAATTGCGCACCTTGGTACTTTAAAAATTTTATAAATATTTGGTACCAGGTACATGTCTTTATAGGGAAAAAATTTACATGGGAGGTTAAAAAATACATTGTATTTTGGAAAAATTAAATTTTTTTAAACCAATGGTACCTGAATTTTATTTCAGATTCTTAATTGCGCACCTTGGTACTTTAAAAATTTTATAAATATTTGGTACCAGGTACAGTCTTTATAGGGAAAAAATTTACATGGGAGGTTAAAAAATACATTGTATTTTGGAAAAATTAAATTTTTTAAATCAATGGTACCTGAATTTTATTTCAGATTCTTAATTGCGCACCTTGGTACTTTAAAAATTTTATAAATATTTGGTACCAGGTACAGTCTTTATAGGGAAAAAATTTACATGGGAGGTTAAAAAATACATTGTATTTTGGAAAAATTAAATTTTTTTAAAATCAATGGTACCTGAATTTTATTTCAGATTCTTAATTGCGCACCTTGGTACTTTAAAAATTTTATAAATATTTGGTACCAGGTACAGTCTTTATAGGGAAAAAATTTACATGGGAGGTTAAAAAATACATTGTATTTTGGAAAAATTAAATTTTTTTAAACCAATGGTACCTGAATTTTATTTCAGATTCTTAATTGCGCACCTTGGTACTTTAAAAATTTTATAAATATTTGGTACCAGGTACAGTCTTTATAGGGAAAAAATTTACATGGGAGGTTAAAAAATACATTGTATTTTGGAAAAATTAAATTTTTTTAAAATCAATGGTACCTGAATTTTATTTCAGATTCTTAATTGCGCACCTTGGTACTTTAAAAATTTTATAAATATTTGGTACCAGGTACATGTCTTTATAGGGAAAAAATTTACATGGGAGGTTAAAAAATACATTGTATTTTGGAAAAATTAAATTTTTTTAAAATCAATGGTACCTGAATTTTATTTCAGATTCTTAATTGCGCACCTTGGTACTTTAAAAATTTTATAAATATTTGGTACCAGGTACAGTCTTTATAGGGAAAAAATTTACATGGGAGGTTAAAAAATACATTGTATTTTGGAAAAATTAAATTTTTTTAAAACCAATGGTACCTGAATTTTATTTCAGATTCTTAATTGCGCACCTTGGTACTTTAAAAATTTTATAAATATTTGGTACCAGGTACAGTCTTTATAGGGAAAAAATTTACATGGGAGGTTAAAAAATACACTGTATTTTGGAAAAATTAAATTTTTTTAAACTCAATGGTACCTGAATTTTATTTCAGATTCTTAATTGCGCACCTTGGTACTTTAAAAATTTTATAAATATTTGGTACCAGGTACAGTCTTTATAGGGAAAAAATTTACATGGGAGGTTAAAAAATACATTGTATTTTGGAAAAATTAAATTTTTTTAAAATCAATGGTACCTGAATTTTATTTCAGATTCTTAATTGCGCACCTTGGTACTTTAAAAATTTTATAAATATTTGGTACCAGGTACAGTCTTTATAGGGAAAAAATTTACATGGGAGGTTAAAAAATACATTGTATTTTGGAAAAATTAAATTTTTTAAAATCAATGGTACCTGAATTTTATTTCAGATTCTTAATTGCGCACCTTGGTACTTTAAAAATTTTATAAATATTTGGTACCAGGTACAGTCTTTATAGGGAAAAAATATACATGGGAGGTTAAAAAATACACTGTATTTTGGAAAAATTAAATTTTTTAAACCAATGGTACCTGAATTTTATTTCAGATTCTTAATTGCGCACCTTGGTACTTTAAAAATTTTATAAATATTTGGTACCAGGTACAGTCTTTATAGGGAAAAAATTTACATGGGAGGTTAAAAAATACATTGTATTTTGGAAAAATTAAATTTTTTAAAATCAATGGTACCTGAATTTTATTTCAGATTCTTAATTGCGCACCTTGGTACTTTAAAAATTTTATAAATATTTGGTACCAGGTACAGTCTTTATAGGGAAAAAATTTACATGGGAGGTTAAAAAATACATTGTATTTTGGAAAAATTAAATTTTTTAAAATCAATGGTACCTGAATTTTATTTCAGATTCTTAATTGCGCACCTTGGTACTTTAAAAATTTTATAAATATTTGGTACCAGGTACATGTCTTTATAGGGAAAAAATTATACATGGGAGGTTAAAAAATACACTGTATTTTGGAAAAATTAAATTTTTTTAAATCAATGGTACCTGAATTTTATTTCAGATTCTTAATTGCGCACCTTGGTACTTTAAAAATTTTATAAATATTTGGTACCAGGTACAGTCTTTATAGGGAAAAAATTTACATGGGAGGTTAAAAAATACATTGTATTTTGGAAAAATTAAATTTTTTTAAAATCAATGGTACCTGAATTTTATTTCAGATTCTTAATTGCGCACCTTGGTACTTTAAAAATTTTATAAATATTTGGTACCAGGTACAGTCTTTATAGGGAAAAAATTTACATGGGAGGTTAAAAAATACATTGTATTTTGGAAAAATTAAATTTTTTTAAAACCAATGGTACCTGAATTTTATTTCAGATTCTTAATTGCGCACCTTGGTACTTTAAAAATTTTATAAATATTTGGTACCAGGTACAGTCTTTATAGGGAAAAAATATACATGGGAGGTTAAAAAATACACTGTATTTTGGAAAAATTAAATTTTTTAAACCAATGGTACCTGAATTTTATTTCAGATTCTTAATTGCGCACCTTGGTACTTTAAAAATTTTATAAATATTTGGTACCAGGTACAGTCTTTATAGGGAAAAAATTTACATGGGAGGTTAAAAAATACATTGTATTTTGGAAAAATTAAATTTTTTAAAATCAATGGTACCTGAATTTTATTTCAGATTCTTAATTGCGCACCTTGGTACTTTAAAAATTTTATAAATATTTGGTACCAGGTACAGTTTTTATAGGGGAAAAAATATACATGGGAGGTTAAAAAATACACTGTATTTTGGAAAAATTAAATTTTTTTATAATCAATGGTACCTGAATTTTATTTCGGATTCTTAATTGCGCACCTTGGTACTTTAAAAATTTTATAAATATTTGGTACAGGTACTGTCTTTATAAGGAAAAAATATACATGGGAGGTTAAAAAATACATTGTATTTTGGAAAAATTAAATTTTTTTAAAATCAATGGTACCTGAATTTTATTTCAGATTCTTAATTGCGCACCTTGGTACTTTAAAAATTTTATAAATATTTGGTACCAGGTACAGTCTTTATAGGGAAAAAATTTACATGGGAGGTTAAAAAATACATTGTATTTTGGAAAAATTAAATTTTTTTAAAACCAATGGTACCTGAATTTTATTTCAGATTCTTAATTGCGCACCTTGGTACTTTAAAAATTTTATAAATATTTGGTACCAGGTACAGTTTTTATGGGGAAAAAATATACATGGGAGGTTAAAAAATACACTGTATTTTGGAAAAATTAAATTTTTTAAACCAATGGTACCTGAATTTTATTTCAGATTCTTAATTGCGCACCTTGGTACTTTAAAAATTTTATAAATATTTGGTACCAGGTACAGTCTTTATAGGGAAAAAATTTACATGGGAGGTTAAAAAATACATTGTATTTTGGAAAAATTAAATTTTTTTTAAATCAATGGTACCTGAATTTTATTTCAGATTCTTAATTGCGCACCTTGGTACTTTAAAAATTTTATAAATATTTGGTACCAGGTACATTTCTTTATAGGGAAAAAATATACATGGGAGGTTAAAAAATACACTGTATTTTGGAAAAATTAAATTTTTTTAAAACCAATGGTACCTGAATTTTATTTCAGATTCTTAATTGCGCACCTTGGTACTTTAAAAATTTTATAAATATTTGGTACCAGGTACAGTTCTTTATAGGGAAAAAATATACATGGGAGGTTAAAAAATACACTGTATTTTGGAAAAATTAAATTTTTTTAAAATCAATGGTACCTGAATTTTATTTCAGATTCTTAATTGCGCACCTTGGTACTTTAAAAATTTTATAAACATTTGGTACCAGGTACTGTCTTTATAGGGAAAAAATATACATGGGAGGTTAAAAAATACATTGTATTTTGGAAAAATTAAATTTTTTTAAAATCAATGGTACCTGGAATTTTATTTCAGATTCTTAATTGCGCACCTTGGTACTTTAAAAATTTTATAAATATTTGGTACCAGGTACTGTCTTTATAGGGAAAAAATTTACATGGGAGGTTAAAAAATACATTGTATTTTGGAAAAATTAATTTTTTTAAAATCAATGGTACCTGAATTTTATTTCAGATTCTTAGTTGCGCACCTTGGTACTTTAAAAATTTTATAAATATTTGGTACCAGGTACTGTCTTTATAGGGAAAAAATTTACATGGGAGGTTAAAAAATACATTGTATTTTGGAAAAATTAAATTTTTTTAAAATCAATGGTACCTCAATTTTATTTCAGATTCTTAATTGCGCACCTTGGTACTTTAAAAATTTTATAAATATTTGGTACCAGGTACTGTCTTTATAGGGAAAAAATTTACATGGGAGGTTAAAAAATACATTGTATTTTGGAAAAATTAAATTTTTTAAAATCAATGGTACCTGAATTTTATTCCAGATTCTTAATTGCGCACCTTGGTACTTTAAAAATTTTATAAATATTTGGTACCAGGTACAGTCTTTATAGGGAAAAAATTTACATGGGAGGTTAAAAAATACATTGTATTTTGGAAAAATTAAATTTTTTAAAATCAATGGTACCTGAATTTTATTTCAGATTCTTAATTGCGCACCTTGGTACTTTAAAAATTTTATAAATATTTGGTACCAGGTACAGTTTTTATGGGGAAAAAATATACATGGGAGGTTAAAAAATACACTGTATTTTGCAAAAATTAAATTTTTTAAACCAATGGTACCTGAATTTTATTTCAGATTCTTAATTGCGCACCTTGGTACTTTAAAAATTTTATAAATATTTGGTACCAGGTACAGTCTTTATAGGGAAAAAATTTACATGGGAGGTTAAAAAATACATTGTATTTTGGAAAAATTAAATTTTTTAAAATCAATGGTACCTGAATTTTATTTCAGATTCTTAATTGCGCACCTTGGTACTTTAAAAATTTTATAAATATTTGGTACCAGGTACAGTCTTTATAGGGAAAAAATTTACATGGGAGGTTAAAAAATACATTGTATTTTGGAAAAATTAAATTTTTTAAAATCAATGGTACCTGAATTTTATTTCAGATTCTTAATTGCGCACCTTGGTACTTTAAAAATTTTATAAATATTTGGTACCAGGTACTGTCTTAATAGTGAAAAAATTTACATGGGAGGTTAAAAAATACACTGTATTTTGGAAAAATTAAATTTTTTTATAATCAATGGTACCTGAATTTTATTTCGGATTCTTAATTGCGCACCTTGGTACTTTAAAAATTTTATAAATATTTGGTACAGGTACTGTCTTTATAAGGAAAAAATATACATGGGAGGTTAAAAAATACATTGTATTTTGGAAAAATTAAATTTTTTTAAAATCAATGGTACCTGAATTTTATTTCAGATTCTTAATTGCGCACCTTGGTACTTTAAAAATTTTATAAATATTTGGTACCAGGTACAGTCTTTATAGGGAAAAAATTTACATGGGAGGTTAAAAAATACATTGTATTTTGGAAAAATTAAATTTTTTTAAAACCAATGGTACCTGAATTTTATTTCAGATTCTTAATTGCGCACCTTGGTACTTTAAAAATTTTATAAATATTTGGTACCAGGTACAGTTTTTATGGGGAAAAAATATACATGGGAGGTTAAAAAATACACTGTATTTTGGAAAAATTAAATTTTTTAAACCAATGGTACCTGAATTTTATTTCAGATTCTTAATTGCGCACCTTGGTACTTTAAAAATTTTATAAATATTTGGTACCAGGTACAGTCTTTATAGGGAAAAAATTTACATGGGAGGTTAAAAAATACATTGTATTTTGGAAAAATTAAATTTTTTAAAATCAATGGTACCTGAATTTTATTTCAGATTCTTAATTGCGCACCTTGGTACTTTAAAAATTTTATAAATATTTGGTACCAGGTACAGTTTTTATGGGGAAAAAATATACATGGGAGGTTAAAAAATACACTGTATTTTGGAAAAATTAAATTTTTTTATAATCAATGGTACCTGAATTTTATTTCGGATTCTTAATTGCGCACCTTGGTACTTTAAAAATTTTATAAATATTTGGTACAGGTACTGTCTTTATAAGGAAAAAATATACATGGGAGGTTAAAAAATACATTGTATTTTGGAAAAATTAAATTTTTTTAAAATCAATGGTACCTGAATTTTATTTCAGATTCTTAATTGCGCACCTTGGTACTTTAAAAATTTTATAAATATTTGGTACCAGGTACAGTCTTTATAGGGAAAAAATTTACATGGGAGGTTAAAAAATACATTGTATTTTGGAAAAATTAAATTTTTTTAAAACCAATGGTACCTGAATTTTATTTCAGATTCTTAATTGCGCACCTTGGTACTTTAAAAATTTTATAAATATTTGGTACCAGGTACAGTTTTTATGGGGAAAAAATATACATGGGAGGTTAAAAAATACACTGTATTTTGGAAAAATTAAATTTTTTAAACCAATGGTACCTGAATTTTATTTCAGATTCTTAATTGCGCACCTTGGTACTTTAAAAATTTTATAAATATTTGGTACCAGGTACAGTCTTTATAGGGAAAAAATTTACATGGGAGGTTAAAAAATACATTGTATTTTGGAAAAATTAATTTTTTTTTAAATCAATGGTACCTGAATTTTATTTCAGATTCTTAATTGCGCATACTTTAAAAATTTTATAAATATTTGGTACCAGGTACTTTCTTTATAGGGAAAAAATATACATGGGAGGTTAAAAAATACACTGTATTTTGGAAAAATTAAATTTTTTTAAAACCAATGGTACCTGGATTTTATTTCAGATTCTTAATTGCGCACCTTGGTACTTTAAAAATTTTATAAACATTTGGTACCAGGTACAGTTTTTATGGGGAAAAAATATACATGGGAGGTTAAAAAATACACTGTATTTTGGAAAAATTAAATTTTTTTAAAATCAATGGTACCTGAATTTTATTTCAGATTCTTAATTGCGCACCTTGGTACTTTAAAAATTTTATAAACATTTGGTACCAGGTACTGTCTTTATAGGGAAAAAATATACATGGGAGGTTAAAAAATACATTGTATTTTGGAAAAATTAAATTTTTTTAAAATCAATGGTACCTGGATTTTATTTCAGATTCTTAATTGCGCACCTTGGTACTTTAAAAATTTTATAAATATTTGGTACCAGGTACTGTCTTTATAGGGAAAAAATTTACATGGGAGGTTAAAAAATACATTGTATTTTGGAAAAATTAATTTTTTTTAAAATCAATGGTACCTGAATTTTATTTCAGATTCTTAGTTGCGCACCTTGGTACTTTAAAAATTTTATAAATATTTGGTACCAGGTACTGTCTTTATAGGGAAAAAATTTACATGGGAGGTTAAAAAATACATTGTATTTTGGAAAAATTAAATTTTTTTAAAATCAATGGTACCTCAATTTTATTTCAGATTCTTAATTGCGCACCTTGGTACTTTAAAAATTTTATAAATATTTGGTACCAGGTACTTTCTTTATAGGGAAAAAATATACATGGGAGGTTAAAAAATACACTGTATTTTGGAAAAATTAAATTTTTTTAAAACCAATGGTACCTGGATTTTATTTCAGATTCTTAATTGCGCACCTTGGTACTTTAAAAATTTTATAAATATTTGGTACCAGGTACTGTCTTTATAGGGAAAAAATATACATGGGAGGTTAAAAAATACACTGTATTTTGGAAAAATTAAATTTTTTTAAAATCAATGGTACCTGAATTTTATTTCAGATTCTTAATTGCGCACCTTGGTACTTTAAAAATTTTATAAACATTTGGTACCAGGTACTGTCTTTATAGGGAAAAAATATACATGGGAGGTTAAAAAATACATTGTATTTTGGAAAAATAAAATTTTTTTAAAATCAATGGTACCTGAATTTTATTTCAGATTCTTAATTGCGCATACTTTAAAAATTTTATAAATATTTGGTACCAGGTACTTTCTTTATAGGGAAAAAATATACATGGGAGGTTAAAAAATACACTGTATTTTGGAAAAATTAAATTTTTTTAAAACCAATGGTACCTGGATTTTATTTCAGATTCTTAATTGCGCACCTTGGTACTTTAAAAATTTTATAAACATTTGGTACCAGGTACAGTTTTTATGGGGAAAAAATATACATGGGAGGTTAAAAAATACACTTTATTTTGTAAAAATTAAATTTTTTTATAATCAATGGTACCTGAATTTTATTTCAGATTCTTAATTGCGCATACTTTAAAAATTTTATAAATATTTGGTACCAGGTACAGTCTTTTTAGGGAAAAAATTTACATGGGAGGTTAAAAAATACATTGTATTTTGGAAAAATTAAATTTTTTTAAAATCAATGGTACCTGAATTTTATTTCAGATTCTTAATTGCGCACCTTGGAACTTTAAAAATTTTATAAATATTTGGTACCAGGTACTGTCTTTATAGGGAAAAAATTTACATGGGAGGTTAAAAAATACATTGTATTTTGGAAAAATTAATTTTTTTTTAAATCAATGGTACCTGAATTTTATTTCAGATTCTTAATTGCGCATACTTTAAAAATTTTATAAATATTTGGTACCAGGTACTTTCTTTATAGGGAAAAAATATACATGGGAGGTTAAAAAATACACTGTATTTTGGAAAAATTAAATTTTTTTAAAACCAATGGTACCTGGATTTTATTTCAGATTCTTAATTGCGCACCTTGGTACTTTAAAAATTTTATAAACATTTGGTACCAGGTACAGTTTTTATGGGGAAAAAATATACATGGGGGGGGTTAAAAAATACACTGTATTATGGAAAAATTAAATTTTTTTAAAATCAATGGTACCTGAATTTTATTTCAGATTCTTAATTGCGCACCTTGGTACTTTAAAAATTTTATAAATATTTGGTACCAGGTACAGTCTTTATAGGGAAAAAATTTACATGGGAGGTTAAAAAATACACTTTATTTTGTAAAAATTAAATTTTTTTTAAATCAATGGTACCTGAATTTTATTTCAGATTCTTAATTGCGCATACTTTAAAAATTTTATAAATATTTGGTACCAGGTACTTTCTTTATAGGGAAAAAATATACATGGGAGGTTAAAAAATACACTGTATTTTGGAAAAATTAAATTTTTTTAAAACCAATGGTACCTGGATTTTATTTCAGATTCTTAATTGCGCACCTTGGTACTTTAAAAATTTTATAAACATTTGGTACCAGGTACAGTTTTTATGGGGAAAAAATATACATGGGAGGTTAAAAAATACACTGTATTTTGGAAAAATTAAATTTTTTTAAAATCAATGGTACCTGAATTTTATTTCAGATTCTTAATTGCGCACCTTGGTACTTTAAAAATTTTATAAACATTTGGTACCAGGTACTGTCTTTATAGGGAAAAAATATACATGGGAGGTTAAAAAATACATTGTATTTTGGAAAAATTAAATTTTTTTAAAATCAATGGTACCTGGATTTTATTTCAGATTCTTAATTGCGCACCTTGGTACTTTAAAAATTTTATAAATATTTGGTACCAGGTACTGTCTTTATAGGGAAAAAATTTACATGGGAGGTTAAAAAATACATTGTATTTTGGAAAAATAAAATTTTTTTAAAATCAATTGTACCTGAATTTTATTTCAGATTCTTAATTGCGCACCTTGGTACTTTAAAAATTTTATAAATATTTGGTACCAGGTACTGTCTTTATAGGGAAAAAATTTACATGGGAGGTTAAAAAATACATTGTATTTTGGAAAAATTAATTTTTTTTTAAATCAATGGTACCTGAATTTTATTTCAGATTCTTAATTGCGCATACTTTAAAAATTTTATAAATATTTGGTACCAGGTACTTTCTTTATAGGGAAAAAATATACATGGGAGGTTAAAAAATACACTGTATTTTGGAAAAATTAAATTTTTTTAAAACCAATGGTACCTGGATTTTATTTCAGATTCTTAATTGCGCACCTTGGTACTTTAAAAATTTTATAAACATTTGGTACCAGGTACAGTTTTTATGGGGAAAAAATATACATGGGAGGTTAAAAAATACACTGTATTTTGGAAAAATTAAATTTTTTTAAAATCAATGGTACCTGAATTTTATTTCAGATTCTTAATTGCGCACCTTGGTACTTTAAAAATTTTATAAACATTTGGTACCAGGTACTGTCTTTATAGGGAAAAAATATACATGGGAGGTTAAAAAATACATTGTATTTTGGAAAAATTAAATTTTTTTAAAATCAATGGTACCTGGATTTTATTTCAGATTCTTAATTGCGCACCTTGGTACTTTAAAAATTTTATAAATATTTGGTACCAGGTACTGTCTTTATAGGGAAAAAATTTACATGGGAGGTTAAAAAATACATTGTATTTTGGAAAAATTAATTTTTTTTAAAATCAATGGTACCTGAATTTTATTTCAGATTCTTAGTTGCGCACCTTGGTACTTTAAAAATTTTATAAATATTTGGTACCAGGTACTGTCTTTATAGGGAAAAAATATACATGGGAGGTTAAAAAATACATTGTATTTTGGAAAAATTAAATTTTTTTAAAATCAATGGTACCTGGATTTTATTTCAGATTCTTAATTGCGCACCTTGGTACTTTAAAAATTTTATAAATATTTGGTACCAGGTACTGTCTTTATAGGGAAAAAATTTACATGGGAGGTTAAAAAATACATTGTATTTTGGAAAAATTAAATTTTTTTAAAATCAATGGTACCTGAATTTTATTTCAGATTCTTAATTGCGCACCTTGGTACTTTAAAAATTTTATAAACATTTGGTACCAGGTACTGTCTTTATAGGGAAAAAATATACATGGGAGGTTAAAAAATACACTTTATTTTGTAAAAATTAAATTTTTTTATAATCAATGGTACCTGAATTTTATTTCAGATTCTTAATTGCGCATACTTTAAAAATTTTATAAATATTTGGTACCAGGTACTTTCTTTATAGGGAAAAAATATACATGGGAGGTTAAAAAATACACTGTATTTTGGAAAAATTAAATTTTTTTAAAACCAATGGTACCTGGATTTTATTTCAGATTCTTAATTGCGCACCTTGGTACTTTAAAAATTTTATAAATATTTGGTACCAGGTACTGTCTTTATAGGGAAAAAATATACATGGGAGGTTAAAAAATACACTGTATTTTGGAAAAATTAAATTTTTTTAAAATCAATGGTACCTGAATTTTATTTCAGATTCTTAATTGCGCACCTTGGTACTTTAAAAATTTTATAAACATTTGGTACCAGGTACTGTCTTTATAGGGAAAAAATATACATGGGAGGTTAAAAAATACACTGTATTTTGGAAAAATTAAATTTTTTTAAAATCAATGGTACCTGAATTTTATTTCAGATTCTTAATTGCGCACCTTGGTACTTTAAAAATTTTATAAACATTTGGTACCAGGTACTGTCTTTATAGGGAAAAAATATACATGGGAGGTTAAAAAATACATTTAATTTTGGAAAAATTAAATTTTTTTAAAATCAATGGTACCTGAATTTTATTTCAGATTCTTAATTGCGCACCTTGGTACTTTAAAAATTTTATAAACATTTGGTACCAAATACTGTCTTTATAGGGAAAAAATATACATGGGAGGTTAAAAAATACACTTTATTTTGTAAAAATTAAATTTTTTTATAATCAATGGTACCTGAATTTTATTTCAGATTCTTAATTGCGCATACTTTAAAAATTTTATAAATATTTGGTACCAGGTACTTTCTTTATAGGGAAAAAATATACATGGGAGGTTAAAAAATACACTGTATTTTGGAAAAATTAAATTTTTTAAACCAATGGTACCTGAATTTTATTTCAGATTCTTAATTGCGCACCTTGGTACTTTAAAAATTTTATAAATATTTGGTACCAGGTACAGTCTTTATAGGGAAAAAATATACATGGGAGGTTAAAAAATACACTGTATTTTGGAAAAATTAAATTTTTTTTAAATCAATGGTACCTGGATTTTATTTCAGATTCTTAATTGCGCACCTTGGTACTTTAAAAATTTTATAAACATTTGGTACCAGGTACAGTTTTTATGGGGAAAAAATATACATGGGAGGTTAAAAAATACACTGTATTTTGGAAAAATTAAATTTTTTTAAAATCAATGGTACCTGAATTTTATTTCAGATTCTTAATTGCGCACCTTGGTACTTTAAAAATTTTATAAACATTTGGTACCAGGTACTGTCTTTATAGGGAAAAAATATACATGGGAGGTTAAAAAATACATTGTATTTTGGAAAAATTAAATTTTTTTAAAATCAATGGTACCTGGATTTTATTTCAGATTCTTAATTGCGCACCTTGGTACTTTAAAAATTTTATAAATATTTGGTACCAGGTACTGTCTTTATAGGGAAAAAATTTACATGGGAGGTTAAAAAATACATTGTATTTTGGAAAAATTAATTTTTTTTAAAATCAATGGTACCTGAATTTTATTTCAGATTCTTAGTTGCGCACCTTGGTACTTTAAAAATTTTATAAATATTTGGTACCAGGTACTGTCTTTATAGGGAAAAAATATACATGGGAGGTTAAAAAATACATTGTATTTTGGAAAAATTAAATTTTTTTAAAATCAATGGTACCTGGATTTTATTTCAGATTCTTAATTGCGCACCTTGGTACTTTAAAAATTTTATAAATATTTGGTACCAGGTACTGTCTTTATAGGGAAAAAATTTACATGGGAGGTTAAAAAATACATTGTATTTTGGAAAAATTAAATTTTTTTAAAATCAATGGTACCTGAATTTTATTTCAGATTCTTAATTGCGCACCTTGGTACTTTAAAAATTTTATAAACATTTGGTACCAGGTACTGTCTTTATAGGGAAAAAATATACATGGGAGGTTAAAAAATACACTTTATTTTGTAAAAATTAAATTTTTTTATAATCAATGGTACCTGAATTTTATTTCAGATTCTTAATTGCGCATACTTTAAAAATTTTATAAATATTTGGTACCAGGTACTTTCTTTATAGGGAAAAAATATACATGGGAGGTTAAAAAATACACTGTATTTTGGAAAAATTAAATTTTTTTAAAACCAATGGTACCTGGATTTTATTTCAGATTCTTAATTGCGCACCTTGGTACTTTAAAAATTTTATAAATATTTGGTACCAGGTACTGTCTTTATAGGGAAAAAATATACATGGGAGGTTAAAAAATACACTGTATTTTGGAAAAATTAAATTTTTTTAAAATCAATGGTACCTGAATTTTATTTCAGATTCTTAATTGCGCACCTTGGTACTTTAAAAATTTTATAAACATTTGGTACCAGGTACTGTCTTTATAGGGAAAAAATATACATGGGATGTTAAAAAATACATTGTATTTTGGAAAAATAAAATTTTTTTAAAATCAATGGTACCTGAATTTTATTTCAGATTCTTAATTGCGCACCTTGGTACTTTAAAAATTTTATAAATATTTGGTACCAGGTACTGTCTTTATAGGGAAAAAATATACATGGGAGGTTAAAAAATACACTGTATTTTGGAAAAATTAAATTTTTTTAAAATCAATGGTACCTGAATTTTATTTCAGATTCTTAATTGCGCACCTTGGTACTTTAAAAATTTTATAAACATTTGGTACCAGGTACTGTCTTTATAGGGAAAAAATATACATGGGAGGTTAAAAAATACATTTAATTTTGGAAAAATTAAATTTTTTTAAAATCAATGGTACCTGAATTTTATTTCAGATTCTTAATTGCGCACCTTGGTACTTTAAAAATTTTATAAACATTTGGTACCAAATACTGTCTTTATAGGGAAAAAATATACATGGGAGGTTAAAAAATACACTTTATTTTGTAAAAATTAAATTTTTTTATAATCAATGGTACCTGAATTTTATTTCAGATTCTTAATTGCGCATACTTTAAAAATTTTATAAATATTTGGTACCAGGTACTTTCTTTATAGGGAAAAAATATACATGGGAGGTTAAAAAATACACTGTATTTTGGAAAAATTAAATTTTTTAAACCAATGGTACCTGAATTTTATTTCAGATTCTTAATTGCGCACCTTGGTACTTTAAAAATTTTATAAATATTTGGTACCAGGTACAGTCTTTATAGGGAAAAAATATACATGGGAGGTTAAAAAATACACTGTATTTTGGAAAAATTAAATTTTTTTTAAATCAATGGTACCTGGATTTTATTTCAGATTCTTAATTGCGCACCTTGGTACTTTAAAAATTTTATAAATATGTGGTACCAGGTACTTTCTTTATAGGGAAAAAATATACATGGGAGGTTAAAAAATACAATGTATTTTGGAAAAATTAAATTTTTTTAAAACCAATGGTACCTGGATTTTATTTCAGATTCTTAATTGCGCACCTTGGTACTTTAAAAATTTTATAAATATTTGGTACCAGGTACTGTCTTTATAGGGAAAAAATATACATGGGAGGTTAAAAAATACATTGTATTTTGGAAAAATAAAATTTTTTTAAAATCAATGGTACCTGAATTTTATTTCAGATTCTTAATTGCGCACCTTGGTACTTTAAAAATTTTATAAATATTTGGTACCAGGTACTGTCTTTATAGGGAAAAAATATACATGGGAGGTTAAAAAATACACTGTATTTTGGAAAAATTAAATTTTTTTAAAATCAATGGTACCTGAATTTTATTTCAGATTCTTAATTGCGCACCTTGGTACTTTAAAAATTTTATAAATATTTGGTACCAGGTACTGTCTTTATAGGGAAAAAATATACATGGGAGGTTAAAAAATACACTGTATTTTGGAAAAATTAAATTTTTTTAAAATCAATGGTACCTGAATTTTATTTCAGATTCTTAATTGCGCACCTTGGTACTTTAAAAATTTTATAAATATTTGGTACCAGGTACTGTCTTTATAGGGAAAAAATATACATGGGAGGTTAAAAAATACACTGTATTTTGGAAAAATAAAATTTTTTTAAAATCAATGGTACCTGAATTTTATTTCAGATTCTTAATTGCGCATACTTTAAAAATTTTATAAATATTTGGTACCAGGTACTTTCTTTATAGGGAAAAAATATACATGGGTGGTTAAAAAATACACTGTATTTTGGAAAAATTAAATTTTTTTAAAACCAATGGTACCTGGATTTTATTTCAGATTCTTAATTGCGCACCTTGGTACTTTAAAAATTTTATAAATATTTGGTACCAGGTACTGTCTTTATAGGGAAAAAATATACATGGGAGGTTAAAAAATACACTGTATTTTGGAAAAATTAAATTTTTTTAAAATCAATGGTACCTGGATTTTATTTCAGATTCTTAATTGCGCACCTTGGTACTTTAAAAATTTTATAAATATTTGGTACCAGGTACTGTCTTTATAGGGAAAAAATTTACATGGGAGGTTAAAAAATACATTGTATTTTGGAAAAATTAATTTTTTTTAAAATCAATGGTACCTGAATTTTATTTCAGATTCTTAGTTGCGCACCTTGGTACTTTAAAAATTTTATAAATATTTGGTACCAGGTACTGTCTTTATAGGGAAAAAATTTACATGGGAGGTTAAAAAATACATTGTATTTTGGAAAAATTAAATTTTTTTAAAATCAATGGTACCTCAATTTTATTTCAGATTCTTAATTGCGCACCTTGGTACTTTAAAAATTTTATAAATATTTGGTACCAGGTACAGTCTTTATAGGGAAAAAATTTACATGGGAGGTTAAAAAATACATTGTATTTTGGAAAAATTAAATTTTTTTAAAATCAATGGTACCTGAATTTTATTTCAGATTCTTAATTGCGCACCTTGGTACTTTAAAAATTTTATAAACATTTGGTACCAGGTACTGTCTTTATAGGGAAAAAATATACATGGGAGGTTAAAAAATACACTTTATTTTGTAAAAATTAAATTTTTTTAAAACCAATGGTACCTGGATTTTATTTCAGATTCTTAATTGCGCACCTTGGTACTTTAAAAATTTTATAAATATTTGGTACCAGGTACTGTCTTTATAGGGAAAAAATATACATGGGAGGTTAAAAAATACACTGTATTTTGGAAAAATTAAATTTTTTTAAAATCAATGGTACCTGGATTTTATTTCAGATTCTTAATTGCGCACCTTGGTACTTTAAAAATTTTATAAATATTTGGTACCAGGTACTGTCTTTATAGGGAAAAAATTTACATGGGAGGTTAAAAAATACATTGTATTTTGGAAAAATTAATTTTTTTTAAAATCAATGGTACCTGAATTTTATTTCAGATTCTTAGTTGCGCACCTTGGTACTTTAAAAATTTTATAAATATTTGGTACCAGGTACTGTCTTTATAGGGAAAAAATTTACATGGGAGGTTAAAAAATACATTGTATTTTGGAAAAATTAAATTTTTTTAAAATCAATGGTACCTCAATTTTATTTCAGATTCTTAATTGCGCACCTTGGTACTTTAAAAATTTTATAAATATTTGGTACCAGGTACAGTCTTTATAGGGAAAAAATTTACATGGGAGGTTAAAAAATACATTGTATTTTGGAAAAATTAAATTTTTTTAAAATCAATGGTACCTGAATTTTATTTCAGATTCTTAATTGCGCACCTTGGTACTTTAAAAATTTTATAAACATTTGGTACCAGGTACTGTCTTTATAGGGAAAAAATATACATGGGAGGTTAAAAAATACGCTTTATTTTGTAAAAATTAAATTTTTTTATAATCAATGGTACCTGAATTTTATTTCAGATTCTTAATTGCGCATACTTTAAAAATTTTATAAATATTTGGTACCAGGTACTTTCTTTATAGGGAAAAAATATACATGGGAGGTTAAAAAATACACTGTATTTTGGAAAAATTAAATTTTTTTAAAACCAATGGTACCTGGATTTTATTTCAGATTCTTAATTGCGCATACTTTAAAAATTTTATAAATATTTGGTACCAGGTACTGTCTTTATAGGGAAAAAATATACATGGGAGGTTAAAAAATACACTGTATTTTGGAAAAATTAAATTTTTTTAAAATCAATGGTACCTGGATTTTATTTCAGATTCTTAATTGCGCACCTTGGTACTTTAAAAATTTTATAAATATTTGGTACCAGGTACTGTCTTTATGGGGAAAAAATATACATGGGAGTTTAAAAAATACGCTGTATTTTGGAAAAATTAACTTTTTTTAAAATCAATGGTACCTCAATTTTATTTCAGATTCTTAATTGCGCACCTTGGTACTTTAAAAATTTTATAAATATTTGGTACCAGGTACAGTTTTTATGGGGAAAAAATATACATGGGAGGTTAAAAAATACACTGTATTTTGGAAAAATTAAATTTTTTTAAAATCAATGGTACCTGAATTTTATTTCAGATTCTTAATTGCGCACCTTGGTACTTTAAAAATTTTATAAACATTTGGTACCAGGTACTGTCTTTATAGGGAAAAAATATACATGGGAGGTTAAAAAATACACTTTATTTTGTAAATATTAAATTTTTTTATAATCAATGGTACCTGAATTTTATTTCAGATTCTTAATTGCGCATACTTTAAAAATTTTATAAATATTTGGTACCAGGTACTTTCTTTATAGGGAAAAAATATACATGGGAGGTTAAAAAATACACTGTATTTTGGAAAAATTGAATTTTTTAAACCAATGGTACCTGATTTTATTTCAGATTCTTAATTGCGCACCTTGGTACTTTAAAAATTTTATAAATATTTGGTACCAGGTACAGTCTTTATAGGGAAAAAATTTACATGGGAGGTTAAAAAATACATTGTATTTTGGAAAAATTAAATTTTTTTAAAACCAATGGTACCTGAATTTTATTTCAGATTCTTAATTGCGCACCTTGGTACTTTAAAAATTTTATAAATATTTGGTACCAGGTACAGTTTTTATGGGGAAAAAATATACATGGGAGGTTAAAAAATACACTGTATTTTGGAAAAATTAAATTTTTTAAACCAATTGTACCTGAATTTTATTTCAGATTCTTAATTGCGCACCTTGGTACTTTAAAAATTTTATAAATATTTGGTACCAGGTACAGTCTTTATAGGGAAAAAATTTACATGGGAGGTTAAAAAATACATTGTATTTTGGAAAAATTAAATTTTTTTAAAATCAATGGTACCTCAATTTTATTTCAGATTCTTAATTGCGCACCTTGGTACTTTAAAAATTTTATAAACATTTGGTACCAGGTACTGTCTTTATAGGGAAAAAATATACATGGGAGGTTAAAAAATACACTTTATTTTGTAAAAATTAAATTTTTTTATAATCAATGGTACCTGAATTTTATTTCAGATTCTTAATTGCGCATACTTTAAAAATTTTATAAATATTTGGTACCAGGTACTGTCTTTATAGGGAAAAAATATACATGGGAGGTTAAAAAATACACTGTATTTTGGAAAAATTAACTTTTTTTAAAATCAATGGTACCTCAATTTTATTTCAGATTCTTAATTGCGCACCTTGGTACTTTAAAAATTTTATAAATATTTGGTACCAGGTACAGTTTTTATGGGGAAAAAATATACATGGGAGGTTAAAAAATACACTGTATTTTGGAAAAATTAAATTTTTTTAAAATCAATGGTACCTGAATTTTATTTCAGATTCTTAATTGCGCACCTTGGTACTTTAAAAATTTTATAAACATTTGGTACCAGGTACTGTCTTTATAGGGAAAAAATATACATGGGAGGTTAAAAAATACACTTTATTTTGTAAAAATTAACTTTTTTTAAAATCAATGGTACCTCAATTTTATTTCAGATTCTTAATTGCGCACCTTGGTACTTTAAAAATTTTATAAATATTTGGTACCAGGTACAGTTTTTATGGGGAAAAAATATACATGGGAGGTTAAAAAATACACTGTATTTTGGAAAAATTAAATTTTTTTAAAATCAATGGTACCTGAATTTTATTTCAGATTCTTAATTGCGCACCTTGGTACTTTAAAAATTTTATAAATATTTGGTACCAGGTACTGTCTTTATAGGGAAAAAATATACATGGGAGGTTAAAAAATACGCTGTATTTTGGAAAAATTAACTTTTTTTAAAATCAATGGTACCTCAATTTTATTTCAGATTCTTAATTGCGCACCTTGGTACTTTAAAAATTTTATAAATATTTGGTACCAGGTACAGTTTTTATGGGGAAAAAATATACATGGGAGGTTAAAAAATACACTGTATTTTGGAAAAATTAAATTTTTTTAAAATCAATGGTACCTGAATTTTATTTCAGATTCTTAATTGCGCACCTTGGTACTTTAAAAATTTTATAAACATTTGGTACCAGGTACTGTCTTTATAGGGAAAAAATATACATGGGAGGTTAAAAAATACACTTTATTTTGTAAAAATTAAATTTTTTTATAATCAATGGTACCTGAATTTTATTTCAGATTCTTAATTGCGCATACTTTAAAAATTTTATAAATATTTGGTACCAGGTACTTTCTTTATAGGGAAAAAATATACATGGGAGGTTAAAAAATACACTGTATTTTGGAAAAATTAAATTTTTTAAACCAATGGTACCTGATTTTATTTCAGATTCTTAATTGCGCACCTTGGTACTTTAAAAATTTTATAAATATTTGGTACCAGGTACAGTCTTTATAGGGAAAAAATTTACATGGGAGGTTAAAAAATACATTGTATTTTGGAAAAATTAAATTTTTTTAAAACCAATGGTACCTGAATTTTATTTCAGATTCTTAATTGCGCACCTTGGTACTTTAAAAATTTTATAAATATTTGGTACCAGGCACAGTTTTTATGGGGAAAAAATATACATGGGAGGTTAAAAAATACACTGTATTTTGGAAAAATTAAATTTTTTAAACCAATGGTACCTGAATTTTATTTCAGATTCTTAATTGCGCACCTTGGTACTTTAAAAATTTTATAAATATTTGGTACCAGGTACAGTCTTTATAGGGAAAAAATTTACATGGGAGGTTAAAAAATACATTGTATTTTGGAAAAATTAAATTTTTTTAAAATCAATGGTACCTCAATTTTATTTCAGATTCTTAATTGCGCACCTTGGTACTTTAAAAATTTTATAAACATTTGGTACCAGGTACTGTCTTTATAGGGAAAAAATATACATGGGAGGTTAAAAAATACACTGTATTTTGGAAAAATTAAATTTTTTTATAATCAATGGTACCTGAATTTTATTTCAGATTCTTAATTGCGCACCTTGGTACTTTAAAAATTTTATAAACATTTGGTACCAGGTACTGTCTTTATAGGGAAAAAATATACATGGGAGGTTAAAAAATACACTTTATTTTGTAAAAATTAAATTTTTTTATAATCAATGGTACCTGAATTTTATTTCAGATTCTTAATTGCGCATACTTTAAAAATTTTATAAATATTTGGTACCAGGTACTGTCTTTATAGGGAAAAAATTTACATGGGAGGTTAAAAAATACATTGTATTTTGGAAAAATTAAATTTTTTTAAAATCAATGGTACCTCAATTTTATTTCAGATTCTTAATTGCGCACCTTGGTACTTTAAAAATTTTATAAACATTTGGTACCAGGTACTGTCTTTATAGGGAAAAAATATACATGGGAGGTTAAAAAATACGCTGTATTTTGGAAAAATTAACTTTTTTTAAAATCAATGGTACCTCAATTTTATTTCAGATTCTTAATTGCGCACCTTGGTACTTTAAAAATTTTATAAATATTTGGTACCAGGTACAGTTTTTATGGGGAAAAAATATACATGGGAGGTTAAAAAATACACTGTATTTTGGAAAAATTAAATTTTTTCAAAATCAATGGTACCTGAATTTTATTTCAGATTCTTAATTGCGCACCTTGGTACTTTAAAAATTTTATAAATATTTCGTACCATGTACTGTATGATACGTGGACAATTTGCTGTCAAAATTTGCACTGTTTTTGGAAAATTTAAATTTTTTTTAAATCACATGTACCTTAATTTTATTCAAGATCATTTGCACAAGATAGTACTTTAAACATTTTATCAACATTTGGCACCAACTGCCTCCTTAATATAAACAAATTTGCACGAGAGTTCAAAATTTGCACTGTTTTTGGAAAAGATTAAGTTTTTTTTAATTAATGGTACTAAATTTTATATGTGATTTTTATTTGCGCATTCAAGTCTCATTAGGATTTCATAAAAGTTTGGGACCTTATCTTAATTAAAGAGCAGGTTTTTATCTCTTAATCATTTATTGCTAGTAGGATGTTCTATTCTACCATATATTTTAATCTTTATAAACTTTGAAAGTTTTTTTATTGAATATTTACTTAAAACAAAAATAGGTAAAGCTTTCTTTATCTGACTTGCTTCTTTTAAATTTTCCTTTTATTTAAAAACATTTTTTAAGCGAATATTCATATTATTCACATTCTCTTCGAAAATTGCTTTATTTATTTTGACTATATGAAGCATGCTTTCATAGTTTTTTGTTTTGTGTATGAAATTATTTAACTTTAATTTACCTTATTCAGAAATTTTTCTCTAAATATTTATTTTATGAAACTATTTTTTAATCCACTTACTATTTAAATTCCTAGATAACTTTTTTATATATTTTCACATATACACATTTAATCGTCCTTTATTATCTCTTAATTTTTTTTATCACATTCCAAAATTTCCTTGATTAGTTATTATTAAAGTTCGTCCATTTATTTAACCAATATACTAATTATATTTCTATCAACTTCTGCCTTTTTAATTTCCTTTCATTCATATTTTATCCGCTGAGGAGCTTTTTAAAAGCTATATTCATTTTTAAACTTTAGCTGCTTTCAATTTCTTTCCTAGAAACGAAAGTTTGTTGCTATGCATGAATTATCTACTCAGCAATAACAGACTATTTAAAAGTTAACTTTATTAAAATTAATTCAGTAAAATTAACATTCAATTGTTAATTAAATTTTTTTACATACATAAATATATATATGCCATCTCGATTACCATTAACAGTAATCTATACTTCGATTTTTTTTGAATAATTTCATACATTTTCTACCCATTTATTTATTCTGCATTCCTTTGCCATTTCAAAAAATTCCTAAATAAATAGTACTTTTCTTTCCCGATTTAAAATGTCGCTTAAATAATATATGATGACTCTGATCTGCTATATTACAACGTTTTTGCAACTGTTATGTTGACATAACTAACGTATATTCGTTTAGATTTTTTCAAGTATCTATATTCTTTATCTTTTTAAATTTTTACTTTTCCATCATTTATTTAATATTTGTAATCTTTATTAATTGTCGATGTTATTTTTTTTTATTTTTTGTGTCCTCATGTTTATTAAAATATGATACATATTTTATTACTTTTTTTATATTTTCAGATTTGCTATGAGCCTTTTAACTGCCATATTCATTTACTATTAATGTCAAATTTGCGGCTGCTATTAACAAAAATAATTTGCTTTTTATTTATTCATTATTCAAAACAACACCTACTTTTAGCCTAACAACAAAATCACGTGTTTCTTACGATACATTTTTGTGCTTCTGATAAATGCATGGATTCAGACAGTTTAGACTTGGTGCTTCCAAATTTAAGGTATATCACAAAATCATTTTTACTTTATTTCACATCACATGTTTCAGGAAATTAACATTTAATTTATTAACTTTAGCTAACATCTATCACCATATCTAGTAAATCAGTTATTTTTTCATTCCCTTCATTTTACTTTCCATAATATTTTATTTTCAGTACCCTTTTTTTCTTTCATTTTTTCCTTTCCAAATTTTACCTCACTAAATTTTTCTTTCTTTTAGACCAAATATGTACAATTTCCACTTCCCACGCCCAGGCTTTTCCTTTCACTATCATAATAAGTATGTAGAACAACCGGAATGCCACTTTGTAAACCAATTTTACAGCTTTTGAAGCGCCTGTGGTGTCGATGGGGCGGAAGCGTGTGAAAATTCGCTGCTAAAATAGGCCAAAAAAGATGGCTAAAGTGCTAAACATATACATATTTATATGTTTTTTAAAGCCTTTTTATCTAATAGTTCTTCGGTTATTTTTTTATAATATTGAAATTGCTTTCAATTAATTTTTTAATAAAATTACATTACGTAGCAAAACCTGGAAGAGTTTTTGTTTTAGTTATATATAACAAGTTTTGTGTCAAATTACTAATATTTTTTATTGTACTAAGTGGTAAATCTAGTAGTCAGACTCTGTTCATTTCATCCATATTTTAATTTCTTTATGTTTTTAGCAATTTTCAATATTTACCTTCTCCGATCTTTCTGAACTCTAAATCATTAGTCAAACCTCTTGAGATTATCTTTGAAAATTTTTTCTACCAAATTTTCTTTTTAAAGTAAATACACTTTGCTTTATGTATTAATACATTTTTGGTTCTAGGTATATTTCAATTTTTTCGTTTTGTCCATCTTTTCATTTGAAGATTCCCTGCTTATTTATGTACATCCAATTTGCAGTCTTACAATTTTCTTTTTGCCTTTCACTTAACTAATTTATTGGACATTTTCTTATTATTTTTTCCCTATAATGGAATAAACTTGATTACTTGCCAAAACAAACCTAGTTTCTTTTTAAATGAATTTCCTAAATATTTTATGTATTTCATTTTATTTTTCTTAAAAATTATCATCTTGTTTAATTTTATCTTTATTTTGTGTTCAAATTTTGGCATTAAAGTAGCTTTTTGCTGTTTATAATACCTAAATATGCCCATAATTGTAAGAATGAAAAAGCTTCCAGCTGTTAATAAATAACTCCATATTTTCATTTTATGAGAAAATATATTTCGATTTTTTAATTATTTCTATCCACCTAAGCAACATAATTTTACGACAAAAAATTAAATTCAAATTTTTTTAACTCTTTTACTTTTTTATCAAGATACTTTTATATGCTCCAATTTTTTTTCATTTTGAATTCTTATCATTAAAAAGCATTTTTCAGGAATATTTTTATATTTCAACCCTTATTTTCTAAATAAAAAAGGGCTGTTAAATTCTACTCTGTTTTGTTCATATTAGTTTTAACCGTATTGCTTATTTTAATTGAATATTTAGCCATAAACGGTGGATCAACAAATAGTTACTAACCAGCAACAATCGGTGGGAAAAAAGGAAAACGACAAACTACCAATTGTTCGAAATCATTTTGCGGTGTGGCTATCTGAGCGGTTTTCTAACCGTATTGTTGTAGCGAAAATTACAAAGGGTCGAACATTTATTAATTTTTGTTAGCATAAAATATTGCTTAAACTCATAATTCTTCCTATTGGGAATAAGTCTATAATGTGGCGTGGCCATATACGTAATTAAAAATTTTTCTCAGCACCTATAATATTGGATAACGCAAAATGTTGGAAACATTCTTTATTTTAATAAAAAAAATACATTATTTTATAATATTTATGAATTTGCCTAAAGTTTGTGGTGCTAGCGATTTTGCAAAAAAAAAAAAAAAATAATAAAATCCTCTTATTTTTAGGATTTTATTTGGGTTTTTTTAAATATCATTTCATATAAGCAAAGATAAAGCTCTCGCATATATGCCATTTTCAGAACAACCTATTAATAATTCATCCAAAGTGTACAATTGCACAATACAGGAAGAAGCTTTATACAACGCTCCACAGGTTAATAAAAATTATCTGATGTATTTATATTTCTTCATCTTTCCATTAATTTAATTGTTGGCTTTTCATTATTTAACATTTTTTTTAATTCTATAATATTTATTCGATATAATATATATATTATTATCTTATTTCATAAACATTATGTTTAATTTCTTTAAATTTACTCTCATTCTTAGATTATGGTAATCATTTTTCTAAATACCTGTAATTAATTATTCTTAGCTCTTGTGATTATGGATTATTCTAATGTGTTATATTTTATTGAACGTAATAGATGCAAAAAAGCTTTTTGTTTCTGACCTTATTTCAAAAATAATTTAATTATTAATAATTATTATTCTTATTTAAGAGAGTTCATCTAGATAGGGGTCGACACTCTGATCAGCTTCCTAATTACCACGTACGTGTTTATTTTATAACTCATTTCACTAAACAAATGCTTTTTTAAGACAAATAAGCTTTTGGACGGACCGCATATTGGGTCACATCACTACGGAGCCCACGGCGGTTAATTAAAGCTAAGAAATATAGTTATGGTTTTAGGGCACGGTGCTCACGGTCATCAGGGAACTTCGCCTGGTGAGAGTTTCTTATTTAGTTTTTTATTTCTTGTTTATAATTTAGCTATGATCCTTTACTATTTGGCTTCCGCATTTCGAGTTTCATCTAGGATTGGTTTGTTTATTTATTTTGTAAATTCTATTTCCTTTAGATGACGATTTTATCGATAAAATCAACTATTTCTACACTACAACAATCCGTAACTTTTATAAATTGCTATTTTTTTATTTATATTTTTTATTATTAGTTGCATCATTTGCACTGCTTGTAACAGCTAAGCAATATGTAATTACTTCCTTCCTTTTTTCTTTACTTTTTTTATATTTGTTCTCTTAAAAGGTCGGCTACCCAATCCAATGCTGGGTTCCTGCGACTTTTACAGGTCAAAAAGAAATTATCTTTTTTAATAAAAAATTATTTTCAGATGCCATGGAACAATATACAGAAAATTATTGGTACTGAATTCTTTTTTATTATTATAGAACCAATCTCTTATTTTTACAATTTAAAAAGATAGAGCGAGAGAAATCCCCCGAGTTTTATTTTAATACAGTAAATAAACTTGTTAATCATTCTCCTTTTTTAAGCTATGTGCAAAACACTTACTGGATTCCTATGGAAGAAGTATCTTTTTATTTTTAGAAAATTATTTTATTAATTTAGGATATTCCTCGAGAAGTTTATTCTAGAAGAAATCGTCAAATTGGTTATTACCAATGGGTAAATTTTCTAGTTTTTATATTTCTTATAACTTTTTTAGGTACCTTTTATTTTGGCACTTCAAGCACTATTTTTTTATATCCCTTGCATTGTTTGGCGTGGTCTCCTTTATTGGCATTCAGGTAGTTTTTTTAAAATTTTATAAGGAATTTTGTAACTTTCAATTATCACTTTTTAGTTTGATAAATAAAATTAGTTTTCATCTATTTTCTTCATTTAAGGTATAAATCTTCAAGGGCTTGTCCAAATGGCTTGCGATGCTCGATTAATGGATCCAGAAATTAAGGTTAGATTTTAAATAAAATTTTAAACTTGAAGATTGTTTTAAATAATAATATAGGTGAAAGAGTTTTTGTATTTCTCTATATAATAAGCAAATTTAAGTCAAGAACTGTGTTCACTATGGCAAGGCATATGCAGGACGAAGTTCATGTATGTTTACTTAATTTAATTTACCAAATAATTAATAACATATTTTTATTAAAAATAGGCTCGATATGTGTCCCATCGTTACATCAAACTTTGCCCCATGAATACCACGAACTTTTTTAAGTGTCAACCCTGAAGGCAATACAATTTATTAAGCGTAACTTTGGTTTGAAATAAATATGAAAGAAAAAATTGCTTGTAATAACCTATAGCAATAGATGCTTTATTTTAGGCTAATCATATGTGTAAAAAATGATTAAATTAAAAATTAAATTCAAAGAGATTGATGCGGAGTTCAAAGACGGGACCGTTGACTTTAAAGAATTAAAAAACCAACCGAGTTTGATCTCCAGGGTTGACCCTTTGTTCGCTTGGACGCATATAATTTCATGGGGCACTTTATTAAAGTAGAACAAAAAATTTTAGATTGGAGCTCAAGTTCAGCGACAGCGTCCAAATCGACTAGCAATTTTTAGAATTGGCCGTCATTGTGGATGCTACATTACGCTGCTTTCTATTGGAATTAAAGTTTTATATAATCTATTATTTACATATTATTATTTTTTTAGATGCTATATTCCACTAATGTCATTGCCCAATTCTGTCTCCTTAACCAGATCCTTGGATCACGAGATTTTACATATGGCTTCAATCTCCTTAGAGATATCGTTAATGAAATCGAATGGGAAAAAACAGGTTTTTATAGTGAAATTCACTCCAAAGAATTTCAGGCATGTTTCCTCGGGTTACTCTTTGTGATTTTGAGGTTTTAAAAAATGAATTACTTTTACCTATTCTTCTTACAGGTTCGAGTTCTTGGCAATATTCACAGGTCTTAATTTTTACTTTATTATACATATATAAATATGCTGAAAAACTTTCATATGATCTAACTAATCGAATAATTATAGACATACGGTTCAATGTGTTCTTATGATCAAGTAGATAATTTTGATTTAATTCATTTAACTTATATTTGTAAGTTTAAAGTATGTTCAATGAGAAGATTTTCCTTTTTCTTTGGTTTTGGTTCATAACAGTCGGTTCGATTACTGTAAGTTGAAAAGTATTTAAACGTTCATCCAAAGCTTGTTTCATTCATAAAATTTTTATATTTAAAAAATCAGTTTTGTATTCGGCCCCTTCCGGACCGAATATCCGGTCCGGGCCGAACTTAGTTCTAAATAATTTATTTTATAAGGTTGTAAATACATTTTACTGGATTTACACTATGCTTTATCCAAAAAAGGTTATTTAAAACCAATTTTAAAACTTATTTCACAGAGCATCTCATTCATTCGTAAATATCTTCGAGTTCTTAGTGAGCATCCATTAAAGCCGATGGCGGATGATGTTTCCCTGCGCAAATTTACTAATAACTTTCTGCGTAAAGACGGTGTTTTTATGGTAGGAAATCACATTTATTTATTATACAAATGTTTTTATAAATTTTATTGTATTTTTTTGTTTAGTTAAGAATTATTTCAACACATGCTGGTGAACTTATGACATCTGAATTAATCCTTGCCCTTTGGAATGATTTTAATAACATTGGCGAGTGGATGGAACATTGATCATGAAATGTTAATATAATCAAAAAATTCCAAAATACTATAAGATAAGTCTTGAAATTTAGGTAGGTGCAAATGAGAAGATGAGCATTTTACTGTTGGGGCTAAATAAATTCGTTTTGATCTCCGATTTTCCTTGCAAATAACATTTTGCTGCCAAAACATTTCTTATAAAATCATATAAACTAGCTTTTTTTGTGTGCAAATCCAATTTTGAGTTTTTAATAAAATATTGAAGCTTGTTGATTAAAAACTGTTTTACTGATGACTAACAAACTACTTTTATGATTACAGTTTAAACCAATTATCACAATGAATTAACATTTATTCATTAATCTGGGTTAAACAGACGGTGTTTAAAGTAGATTAAAATTATCATTTTATGAACTTTAAATCCACCTTTATTCTGTTCCACTATTTATGCATTTACTTTATGGCAGATTTATTTTTCGGCCTTTGAAATATTTGTTTTTCTAAATTTAATTATTAATAATTGATGCTTTTAAAGTAATCGGCTAGTGCGCCTGTAGTTTTGCTGCACATTTCCGGTTGTACTCCACTTTCATAAATACCAATTACAAAAGCTATAATTTAAATTAATATTCCATATTGATTCTATTTTAGGTTGTAAAATAGTCCATTTTTAAATTTGATTAACAGAGAATTTATTCTATTTATAATTTTTCTTGACAGTTTATCATCATTTATTTATAATTGAAAAATTCCCACCTTTATCAGTTTTGTAGATGAAAAAACCATTTGCAGTTTTTTTGCCTGTTAAAAAAAATTATATTTCTTATTCATTTATTTATTTCTCAATTGAATTTTTTGATGTATTCAAAAAAATTTGATGTTCCGTATTTCCAAAAAATTCCCAATTTGGATTTCGTAATTAATCTTTTCTTACAAATGAAAACATAAACACTGCATTACTTTTTCTTACATTTTTTAGCTAAAATTTAATATTAAAATATACTAAACCTATTATGCGTTCATTATCAGCTTGAAGAACAAAATATCTGTAAAATAATTTAGATACATAGTTCGACATTTTTTAAAACTTACTTTTCGCCTTCAAACCGTAGACCAGAAGCAAGCACGACATCAGAATCTAAAAAAGTAAGTTTACTGCTATGCATATTTAATGTTTCTAACGTTTAAATCCATTCGCTGCAGCATTTGCTTCAGCCTGATCTATCTATAATAAAGAAATTACATACTACTGTGTGAAAAAACCTTGAAGTTATCAGATTTTCCCCAGATAGAACCATCAAGTCCACAAATGGCGGCTTTTGAGACATGGCCAGTTCCTAATAAAAAATATCAGTAAATTGAAATACCTATCTTTAATCTTATAACCAATTAATTTAATTATGAAAATTTTTTTCATTATGTACATAGGGAGATTATTCTACTCTTAGTTTACCGATAAGGTTATTGTTGACGAGATCCTGCCAAGACATTATCCAGAACGAATACTTTATAATAATTAAATGGCAAATTCGATTTTCCTTAGTTAACTCTTAAGAAGAAGAGTTCGAGAGGAATGGTAAAGTTGATCCATTTGCATTGAATATCCTATGCTGACTGCTGTTATTTTTCTCTGTTTAAAGCTATACACAATCTATAAAAGAGGTATACTAGTTATGATATCTTAGTCTGCCGAAAATATCACACTTATGTTACTTATTTATTTCTTTCCATTACATTTTGGCTAAGAAATGTAGCTAGAGTCAAAAGAGAAGCCTCTGGATGGAACATATCTGTTAGCGGAAACCTAAGATCAATCGAGTCCATGATAAAAATTTTCAGTCATACCATAATGTCAAAAATATGAAACCCGCGAGAAATTAACAAAAAAAAAATACCATTAGAAATAGTTTTTATGTTCCTTTTATAAACATAAATTTGACATTAGTAAATAATTAGAGCCCGGATTTTTATGCGTTAAAAAATTCAAAATATGCACCATAATATGTATAAAAAAATGCCCGAATATACAAGAAAATATGCAAAAAATATGCATTTGCATAAAAATGGGGCTCTAGTAATCAATTTCCTCGAATTTCTTTACCGTAAAGGATTTAGTTAGAAATTATAATATAAATTCTATTTTACATTTTCTCTTATTTATTCTTATAAACATTTGAAAAAATTGATTTTTAACATAAAAAAATTAAAATATTGTCACTTAAAGAAAATATATCTAACTAAAAATGATAAATTAATATGTATTATCATTTTTCCCTTACTTTAGTTTATTTAGGAATATTTGTTGCTGTTGCATCATCAACTTTATGAGTTTTCTTTTGTCCTGTTAGGCTATTGCTTTGTATGTCTTGTTTCTTTTGGCCTGAAAATATATTCCTAGATAAAAATTTTAATATTTATGATTTAAATAATATTTTTTACTGTGCATGTAGTTCTCTAATAATTACAAGACTCTTTCAGAACAACAAAGAAATTATAGTTAAATTTTTAAATAAATACCCTTATTCGAAACCGAGGTGGAGCTACCAATCATAGCGGCAACCGCTGCTGATAAATAGGATGAATTTACAACATTATTGAGATCGGGGGTTCCAGTGAGAGAGGTTAATGCAATTAAGGCTTGTAATTGCTGATTCTGAAGTGCTGCACTATATGTAGCTGATGATGATGATGAAGAAGTAAGTGAATTCATTCCAACACTAGTGGTTTCGGTGCCATATCCCATCATCGCCAGTAATTGAAGCATATATTGGGGATTGCTCATCTGTCAAAATAAAACTACGTAATTCCTTAACTTTTTTAAAATGTTTAATTTTATAATCGAAACCATTTTAGTAAGTTCGTTATGGCACGTTAAAGAAGCATTATTAACAGAGGTACATCCATCAGGTGCCTTATATGAACGTGTAGCTGATTGTGTTGAATGAATAGATTGTTTCGAAGGCAAATGTCTTTTTGCTTGGTTATCCAATTTCTAAAAAATAATAAAATTGAGAAACTACTTTTAAAAAATCAAGAATTTAGAAAAATCAAGAAGTATTAAAACATAGAGCAATAATTTTAGCAAGGTTAAACGCCTCATTTATTTTTTATTCATCAACATAAACAACCTTCAAATTATCAAATTTTCCAAAAGTGGAATCATCAATTCCAGAATTAGGTGAAAACTTGGAGAAATTATCGCCTGAATAAATTCAATTAAATGTTAATTCGGTAAAAAATTTTAAGCCCACAAATATTGACAGATGGACAGTTGGTTCCTAGCATGGAAACCAACGCTGCTGATAAATAAGATGAATTTATCGCATTGTTAAGATCCGTCGAACCGCTTAGAGAGGATAATGCAAGTAGGGTTTGTAATTGTTGATTCTGAAGTGCGGCATTATAAGTAGCAGATGATGAAGATGAAGGAACTGCAAAAAGCGAATTCATTCCAATGTTTAAACTGTTTTCGGTGCTGTATCCCATCAATGCCAGTAATTGAAGCATATATTGGGGATTACTCATCTGTCATAGAAAAAATTCAGATTTTAGAATTTTCAGTATAAAATTTCTTCAATAAAAATTAAACCAATTTGGTGTAATCATTGAGACTAATCGATGGTTTATTTGCAACAGATGTTGATTTTTCGGATGAATGTGTGGATGTTGGAGGAGTAATCACGCTTTGCTTTCCAATATTCAATTGTATTTTTGGTAAAGATTCTTTTTCTCTAGTAAGTAAATCAAGTTTTTGCAATCTCTAAAAAGATAAGCAATATAACAACAATTATAAAGTACAATTAAATCTAATTAAAATTAATTGAAATTTATGACCTTAGAGTTGTTTGACTTTCCGGAGATAGAACTATCGGATCTACTAACTAAAAATGAACATCATTTAAACATCAATGTCGTATTAAAAACGTACCAATAGTATTTACTGATGAGTTGTGGCTGTCAGCAAATGATGCTAATGCTGTTGTTAATGCTGAATTTGTAATATTAGAGAAATCAGATGCGCTACTGAGTGAAGTTAGTGCAAGTAGATTTTGTAACTGCTGAGTTAACGTTGCATTATTAGTAGATGAAGTTGAAGGAGAAGAAGTTATAAAAGGCTTCATGAGGGAATTAACACGAGTATTCGCATTATCGTCAGTGCAGTAACCCATCAAATGCAACAATTGAAGCAGATATTCAGAACTGCCCATCTATTTATAAAGTAAAAAAAGTAAAAATAATAATTTTACGGTTGTAGAATGTATATAAAACAAAAATATTATAAACATAATGCCCACCATTTTATTGTATTCATTTTGGCTAGGCATAGATATTTTATTACTAGATCTTTCAGAAGAATTTGTAATTGACGAGTTCTTTGATGATAACTCTGTACTTGCATCTTTTTGTTTTGCAATAGTCGATTGTTTTTTAAGTAAAAGTTCTTTTGCTTTAGTGACATTGTCTGAATTTTCCAGTATCTAAAAATAAAAGAAAAAACAAAAATCTTTCAAAAATGAATTTTATTTTATTAAATGTCTAAAATAATTTGTATTTTAATAACCTTTTTTTCTTTTTTATGAGCAATTGATTCTTCATTGTTACAAAGCGTTAATTTTTCAGAAGAATGTGCAAATGGGGTAGGTTGCTTTTCATTGTCTGATTGTTTTTCTATTGAAGTTTCTTTTGTTTCAGCAATAACATTGCTGCCTTGTAATGCCTAAAAAATAATTTCTTAATCTTTGACAATTTAAAAGGATAATCAACAAATTGAAATTATGAAAACAATTAATATGAAAATGGGAGATACACCGCAATCTATAAACCATAAACCTCCAAAATAGTCTCCTGAGACATTTTTCTCCATCTCTGGAGGAAGACTACTTGCGGATTTCTGTATACGAATATCAAAAACATACATGAATCCTATTGAGCAATTTACTCGCGTTCCTGTGTAAATGCCGTTGAAAAATTATGTCCACGCATATAAAAGGTGGCTAAATTTAAAATATAAAAATAATGCTGAAATAAGTTTGACAACATTCACACGGCTCTTTTCCGTTATGCACTGCACTGTCCGAAAGTTTTTGTTCTGCCAGCTATTATATTTATTTTCTCAAAAGGGTTACTTTTTATAAGAAAAAGATTATCTTGGGTACATAATAATTATTATGGTAATAATGTTAATGATTTTTTTTCTGGAATTCATATTTTTTAAAATTAAAGATTGACAGGTACTTAATTTCGTTGGAGGAAAAGAAACGAAGCGATGCATGTGGATATTTTGGAAAAAATTGTCATTTTATGCCCTCAAAATAATCTTTATTTTATTTAACAAAAATAATCTTTTCGAGAAAATAAATAAAATAGATTGCAGAAAAAAAATCTGCTGATAGTGCGACACTTAACAGAAAAAACCTCCAAAAAATTAGATAACCAATTTTAAAAATTCTATATTGGGTCAGTTTGAAAGATAAAAAAAAATACGTTGTATTCTGGCTTTTGCGCCCATCCTTGATAAAATTTTGATTTCGAATCCACATCGGAGATCTTTAAACCATTTTCAATCATCTTCAGACCATCTGATTCTTCATCAGGTGGGGTAATTAATTTCCAAATAAATTTCTGTATCTTTTCATCTCCACGAAATTCACGAACACAGTGCAATAGTAATGTCCTAAAATTTGCATATGAAATTATGAAATAATTGCATTTTGTCATGCCTCTCGTAAATATTCTAATCAATTTTATCTCAAAATAGTTAAAAATTTCTAAGGCAATAGAATAGATTATTTTTTAAGAATAACAAAATTTTACAAAAAAAAACCTTGAAATATGTTCAAGTTCTTGTTCATCAAGTTCAAAAAATTGTTTAAATGTAGACCAACGACCCCAGCCATATTGCATAAGAAGTTTTTCCACATAAAAATATTACTTTATCAATAACTTATATATCAGAACCTTTTTTAATTGAGTAATAGTACATGAAAGTTCTGGATGTTGGCTACATGAAGGGATTTGAAGTGATAGTTTATCCTAAATTTCTCGAAAAATTATCAAATTTAAGATAAAATAATAATACTTGAGGATGTGTATTCGCTTTAAAAGGGAAATCATTTTCCGTGCCTACTGACGATGCACCACGTCTCTTTTTCCGCACACTGCGACTTTTCACATTTTCAGCAATTCTAGAAGTTCCTGCGTTAACGGAAGAAAGTAGAAAATGTTATAAAAACAAAAATCATACCATCATCAGAAACTCCATCATCGGCGCTTTCAATTTCCTCTTCAAAACGTTTTTTACGTGCTCTTGGCTCGTGAATAATCAAATGTTTAGTCGAGTAATCATCGTGCAAAACTCCTACATCAATGTTTGCCTTTTTAGCCCATTTAGACCAAAAGTCGGGATCGCTGCAGTAATATAAATTAAAAATATACTTCATTAAACACGTGAATCTAATAAAAAAATTTCAATTCGGAATTAAACAAAAAAATTTATCCCAAAGCTTCAAAAAATATATGTAAAACTAAATTCATCTAACCTAACATCAATGTCATCTCGATTATGAGAAACAGTAAATGAAGCTTTGGCAAAGGTTGATCCTTTGACGCCTGCCTTTTAAATATAATAAAATTAATACGGTTATTAATAGTTTATTTACCTCCAATTTTATTGTCTGCGCACGCCGCTCCAGAATGGTTTCTATATCTTCCTCACCGAACCTAGTACTTTCATTATCTTCGTCCATAATTGCGCCTAAAATTTTCCTTAAACATTTAAGAGTAAAAATTATTCACCATATGCACCCTTGCGTAGTAAATCCTCCACCTCTTGACGGGTTAACTGGTGGCTATTTTGTAAATTACATTCAGTACGCCTAAGAAAATTTAGAATAAAATTAAACATGATAGATATAAAAAAAGCAAAAAAGCATTACATTGATTGGAGCACAGCTTTATCTAGTCCTGCAAATATTTATAAATTCAAAAGGGTAAAATAAACAAACCTAATTTCAGACTAGCCTTGTCAAACATTTCACGTTCATAAGTATTGGCAGTTATCAATCTATAATATTAATCAAATGTTTGATCAATAAATTTTTATTCTATCCTATGTTAAGCATATTATAAAATAATACCTGTAAATTTTAACTTGTTTTGTTTGACCAATACGATGACAACGGGCCTGAGCTTGTAAATCATTTTGTGGATTCTTAGATGGAATAATAATAATATACATTACAAAATTTAGACAATTACCCAATCACTATCAAAAATAATGACAGTGTCAGCTGCAGTCTTAAATTAGTTGAATTAAATCTGTATATAGGTATAATATTTTTATGATTAAAAAGCTCGAAAATATAGTTTTTGATTTTTTATTATATGAAAAATACCAGATTAATACCCAAACCACCAGCACGTGTACAAAGTAAAAAAATAAAACAATCTTTATTTTCTGGTTTTGAAAATCTATCAATGGCAGCTTGACGTTCATTCCCACTAAAGTTTAAAAATTAATATATGGAAAAATTTTTACCGTATATTGCCATCGATTCGCTCATAAGGGTAACTAAATTATAAAAAAAATCAACAAACAATTAAAAAACCATTTAATGTTTAGATATTCCTCAAGCAAGTCCAAAACTTTGACCTAAAGTAGATGTAGAATAAAAAAAAATATATAAGAATTAAAGGTCGGACTTAAGTAAATCGATATTTATATCGAAAATAATTGTCAAATCTCTATTATAAGCTCAAACCATTTGCGAAAAAATCAAAACTCTGTGCCCATCGGCTCGCAATTTTGGTAGTAATTTATCGATCAGAACGACTTTGCCTGAGCTAGAAATAAGACCAAAAACTTGTCGTTCTTCTTCAGACTTCTCAGGATACAGATGTTTGAGCTCATTAAGAATTTGCTCCTCCGCACCATTAATTAGATATGGATGGCTATAAAAAAAATTCAATGGTAGTATTTTAGATATAAGTTTCATAAGTTTAATAACCGACCAGCAACATTTTCGCAATTGCATCATTGTGTTAATTAAAGAAGGCGTTGTTCCTTTCATCAAATGTGTAAAGTTGCGTTCAAGAACAGCACGATAATATTTCTTTTGGATGTTTGACAATTGAACCTAATAATTGAAAAAAATTTGAAGTATAAATTTAAAATAAAATTGACCAACCTCTATAATTGTCTCTTCCTTTGGTTGTAATTCTTTTTCTACATCCTCTTTCAATCGACGAAGCATCATTGGTTTTAAAATTTCTTGCAATTTCTAAAGATACAAAAATTTTAACTGCCTTACAATATAAAATACAACAGAAAAAATTTTATGGCAAAGAATCACCTGTACTTGTTCTTCTGTCTGACATTGACCAAATTGTTGAAGAAATGCTTCAGAATTAGCTAAATAATATAAAATAAAATTAAAAAGTAATTTAGAAGATATAAAAATAATATCTTGCAGCATACCAAATTGTTCGGGTTCAAGAAAGTTAAGTAGAGAAAAGAGTTCTTGGATATTATTTTGAAGTGGAGTACCCGTCAAAAGAACACGATAATCCATGCGAAGAGAAAGTAAACCAGATTGAAGTAATTTACAATTACGATTTTTGATTCTATGGGCTTCATCTATAAATTAATTTATTAAAGACAAAGAAAAGATAAACCTATCACACAAACACGAAAGTTGATTCGGCGAAGTACTTCAACCTCTTGCACAACAACTTAAAATTTTGAAATAATTAGAATTATTTTCCTATATCTAATTCCTAAAGAAATATGCCTTAAAAAATATATATAAATTAAAACCTTCATAAGTAGTAATTAATGCATCAAATTTTGGTACATTACGTCTTTTACCATCAACTTTTTTGTAAAAAAATTCATAATCTCTTATAATTTTGCGACTAAGTGCGCTTCCATGGTAAACAATTGCATTGATTTCTAAATTTTAAGAATTAACTACTTGATCAAAATCATCTTAATATTAAATTAAAATAATTTCTAAAAAAAAGCTTTTAAAAAATTTAAATTAATGAAAACACTACAACCTGGAGCCCATTCCGCAAACTCCCGCTCCCAATTACCAAGTGTAGAAAGTGGAACCTAAATACGAAAAAAAATATGGAATGTGTTAAATTAATCTTTCAATTAATAAAAGAATTAGAATATCATGAAATAAAAGTATTACCACAATAAGAAATGGTCCATGAACACCGATGTCTTTATAGAAAGAATTAACAAATTAAATTTTAAAAAACTACCATAAAGCGATAGAAGAAAGACAATCTATAATTCTCAAATAAATTATAAAATATTTTACAAAAATAATTACGCTTTGGACTGTTTTTCCCAGTCCCATCTCATCTGCTAGAATGCAGTTTCGGCTGTTTATCCAAGTCCATAGCAACCAATTTACTCCTTCGTGCTGATACTCGCGCAAAACATTACCATTATTGTAAATTCGATCTTTTGGAATGGCCAAGTGTGAGGAAAATTTCTAGAATAAATCCATGTCAATAAGAAAAAAAAACTTTGTTCGTGCAAAACTAACCTCGGGAGAAATTTTAGGATGATCTTTCAATTTAAAAAGATCAAACTCTGCACGACGACGGAAGTCTAAAAGTTTACACTTCGGTACATCTTTTTCTAATTCCCAGGTGCTGAAAAATAAAATTGTTCGACAAATGCAAGAATATTATGAAAAGGATAAAATAATATAATCCTAAAAATCAGGATAAAAAATATTTATTACACCTTTCTTCATAAGGCAATGACTTCCACTTGACAAATACCTAAAAATGAGTAACAAATTATTAATGAGTAATAATAATGCCAAATTAACTACATGTTAAACATACATATTGCTGACGCTCTTTTTTGTCGTAAGTTTCATCAAGCACACGAGAAACAATTATGTAATCATCATTGAAAAAAACCTCATCATCATCCTGTACGTCTGCAGCATTAGAATCATTCCGAAATTTCTGTTTCCATCGATTCAATTTGGAAGTTATGCGTTTGTCACCCAAAACCTCTAGTTCATGAATCTAATATTGTATTATAAATATATGACGAAAGGTAAAAAATTAATTACAGTTTTCCATTCACAATGCACATAAGAAAAGCCTTTAAATTTTACATAAATCTCCTCGACTAGTTGTTCAGAATCCATATTTAAACTGTGTTTTACGGAAGAATCCTTTGTATCAAGCTCAGCACCTTTATCATCTAGAATCAATTCTTCCGTATTAGTGTCTTTTTCCGAAGTTATAATATCTAATGAGTCTTCTTTGCCCAAGATTGTTTCCGATATGTCAGGTTTTGAATCACACATTACAGAAAACGATTCATCAGCAGATACGGTACAAATAATTTTATCGGAACCTAATTTTGCCTCAGGCACTTGTTCTTCCTCCATCCTAATGTTAATCTTTCTCTTTGTAAATCTAATGCCTAAGATCTTCTCAACAATTCGGCTTTCTGAAGATTCCTGACAAAAATTGAAAATTTAATTAGCAACAATTTGAAAAAACGATCCCATCATTTTGTAATAAAATAGCACTGAAATGTTTGAAAATTATACCTGCTGTTCGAGCAATAGACTTTTGATATCTTCTTCATATTCACTCTCATCAGCATATTGAGTCTTTCGTCCAATCACCCTTTTACGAGAAGATCTTTTTCCAATAAGAAGTGCATTGTCATGCCCTGACATCCCCGGAAATGTTTCATCAGGAGGAACAGAAGGCAAATATTTTTTTTTCCCGGATGCACTTTTGTTTATCCCTTGTTTCCTATCTCTAGTGCCAATATAATCATCATCTTTGTTCCAATCAATTTTTCGTTTCATGCCTCGTGATTTTATGCTTTTTCTACTTTTACGAGTTTCAGCAAAAGTTTTATGTGAATCAGTACCAGTACTTGTAGTTTGAAATGAAAATGGCAAACCAACATTATCAATTGGTTCGTTAGTTAAAATATCTAAATTACATGGGTCTGTTTCCGCTTTTTCATCCTACAAAAATTAAAATAAGTCAAAAATAAAAACAGCACAATTTGAAAACTTTAAAAAAATTAAAAATAAACAGAAGTACCGTTTTATATATTTCTTCAAAATTCTCCTCAGTTAAATATTGAATCTCACCAAATTTTTCACATCCTATTTCGATAGAATTTTTATCTTCGAGTTTTTCCTTTGAATCTCCTTTTAATATAATTGCATCCAAATCAGAAATATGGTCATCACATATTTTTGTTTGCTGTTCAGGTTCCTCTTTGTTTATGATAATATTAGAATCTTCAATGTCTTGGATGAACTTTCCATCAACATTTGAACGATCCAAAGAGCCAGATTTAGGCTCCAATTGATTTAAATAGGTAAGTTCAGTTATCTCCACGTCTTTAACTATGTCATCAGTAGTCTGTTCTGGTTCGCGATAATCTGGATCTGAATCAAGTACTTTAGTCTCAACTCGAGGGTGAGGATTTAATTCAAGTTGTGGTGCTTCAAATGTTGCTTCAACTTCTTCATTTAGACAAATAGGTAATGTCTTTGAAAAATTTTCTGTGGTTTCATCGCAAGAAAAAAAACACAAACTAACATTAGTAATACAGGTAGGAGGTGATGGAGGAGATGGCAACCGATTTTCTGCATCTTAATATTACTTATTGTTAGTTTACAAAATTTGAGGAAAGGAAGGAATAAATTAACAACCTGATGGGAATGCACGTTGAACATTTTCAGTAAATGTTTCTTGTTGCTTAAACTTTTGTTGTTGCTGACGAAGTCTATGCTCGCGAGCTAAATTTGGGGGCAACGGTTCAGGAGGAATAGAATCTTTGGATGAAGGATCCAGTTGTCGATCATCCGAGCGACGATAATGTTGTTGTGATTCATAATTTAATGAGTTTTGTATGTCAGTAGCTGGAGTGTCATAATGCATTTGTACTGAATTGTTTACAGATTTTGATAAGTTTGGGCGTATATCTTGACCATGATAAACGCTTATCAAAGTGCGGCCAGAGAATTCAGGCCGAATGTTAACCTAAACAAAAACTAATAAATGCGATGCTAAAGCAAAAGATTATTTAAAGTATTTTCGCTAATATACATATAATCAGTCCAAAATATTTATAAAATGCAAAACCATTCAAAGGGTTCCGAAGAAGCGTACGATAAAAAAATGCAACTGACTTGTACATTTGGCGCAGACATAACCGAAACTGATGGTGAGGAGATATTAGGAAGAGGAGGAAGAAATTGTTGAAGCGAAACCATTGGCTGGTGTTGTTGTGTCATGTCAGGATGAGGCGACATTGGTTGCATAGATAGATTCGTTCCTAGAACATTCGAGTGAAGTGGAGCTGGAGGGATTGGCGGTGTTGGATGGAGTTGATGTGCAGAAACATGAGGGTGAATGAAGTTTTGCTGTGTTGGATAAGGATAAAAATTTGGATATACCAATTTCTGTTGACTGAGGTGAGTTGGATATGGTCCAAGAAATTGAGACGAAGCAGAAAGATGAGAAGTAGAAGACTGTTGTGATTCTGTTAAATAAATTTAAGTACATTGGATGAAAGGTTGTTATGTACATAAGTGAATAAAAAAGAAAGGGATAGAAAGGTGAGTAGTGGATTGTAATCTGGTTTTGGTTATTGCCGGGAAGGTTTTATTAAATCACTGGGACTTTTCCACAGCAGGAATATGTATAGTAGAGTTATAAATATAAAAGGAAAACCCAATTTATTTGTAAATTTTTAATTCGTAGAAAGAATTATTTGAAAAATAAGATTAACATCGATATTTGACAAAAAAAAAAACAAAAATAATGTTAATTAAATTACCTTTTAAACGAGCTGGTCCTATATTCATATTTGAACCATAAGAGACAGGAGGTGTATTCATTGCATAACTTATTTGCATTAATTGAGAATGCAGATATTGTTTACGCATTTGAAGCTTTTCTACAGATGTTGATAGCTCAGGGTTTTGCTGTACTTGTGACAATAACGTCGATAACTGTTGATCACACTCATAAAGTTCACGGTAAACGCGTTGATATTGATGATGTTGTCGTGTAATATCATTATATTGATTTGACAAATAAAATTGGTGATGACCATGTCCAGTAATAAAATCCTCTGCCAATGAACCTTGTTTATGCATGTTGCATCCTGCCTGATAAGCATTAGGATATCCTACAATTGGCAAGACAGCTTCTTTGTGTGGCAGCTGCTTAAATTTGTTATTAGTATTGCAAACTAGTCTTACCTACTTTAAGAAATATACAAAACACAGAATTTATTATTCAAAATTTATAAATACAAACTAACATTATTTCCTACATGTATATATTGTTGCTTAGAGATATAGTCATCATTTTCAAAATTTTGAACACTACTAGAAGCCACTATCTTTTGTTGCGGCTGGACTAACATAGGACACTTCTCTTGCTAAAATTATTTCGTATCAATATTATTAAATTAAGGTAAAATAAATTTAAATATAACATATTTATACATGTAAGGATGCAGGTTGACTGTTATATGATCGAAGATGTTGTGAATTATAATTTTGTATTCGAGCTTGTTCGGTACCATTAAGCACGTTATGTTGAACATTCGGAAATTGGTTTTGAGACCCGAATCCATCTGGTTGCAAGGAATAATCCTTGTGTAAAGAAATGAATTCGGAGTTCGGAGAATTAACAACTGAAGGGATGAATTTTTGTATAGAACGTGGAAATAAAAATGCATAAAATGTACCAGGTTGATGAAATTGAGTTGCTGCATGGTCTAGTAGAGAATAGCTTACGTACGAGCCAGGTCCTCTATTGTTTTTACAGGAAGTCAATTCAACATTTGTACAATGTTGAGTATTGTGTATTTGTGTTTGATGAGTTGACATGGGCTTTACTGAGTGAAATCCTAGATAAATTGATTATAAACAAAATGAGAAGGAAATTATACTAAATAGGCTAGGATGTAAAACATAGAAGAATAAAATTATACATTTAATACATTAATGATTGAACAACCTGATTGATGCGTCATGTTTGAGTCAACGACTGCAGTCTTTTTGCACTTTTTAGAAACCTTAGTAGATTTTGCGATTGGATTGGAACTACCGGAAATCTAAATATTTAGAAAGTTACCCAAAGCCACTTTGTTTAAATGTACCATTCCATGTTGAAGCACATTTTGTTTTTGAGTATCATCAGTTATATAACTAGGATTAAGAGGATTAAATGTTCTTATTTGCTGGTGAGATTGTTGTTGAAACGTAGGCTGTGATCGAGCAACATCAGATGAAAAATTGTTCGGCTGATAACACTAAATTAAGAGATTGGTAATAAAAGTTCAGTAAAAAGAGTAAACTATTGAATAGCGACTATCGCCAAAAGTTTCCAAAACTTATCAAACTTTTTTTGTTAAGTATTTTTAAATTAATCATTTTTAAGGCTGAGTTGTTTTAAATTTATTTACCAAAGGCAAAATGTGTTTGACACATGTATTGTAATGTTAACATTTCATTGAAAATTTCGGTTTCTTCAAGGGCTATGATTCCATATGCGTTAATAACTTAAAGACAGAACTCATCCCATGAGCCCAAAAGGAAACAGTGGATGATAGAGTTGAACTTCGTCGATAAGTTCAGTGTTAGCCTAGGTGCTTATTAAACTGTTCAAAAAAACTACTATCAGACGTTCAAAAACCACTACAACCCACAAAAATTCGACGATAACTCAGATTTTTGGTTATTACATTTGTTGCGAAAAAAGCTTTTCCTCGACTTAAAAACGATTGTTCTTTATTCAGAAAAACTAAAAAATAAAGACTGAGAGTTTGTACAACTTTTGGATAGACACTAATTAATAATTTTTCCGTAAAAAGTACGCGAATACTTAAATAAAGAATCTCTAACTAAAGACCCAATATTTTATTCTAGTAAAATCAGCAGTTACTCTTTTATAGTAAATAGACCTGTCCGGATCCATAGCTGGCGACTCCAATAAAAGGTTGTTCAGGCATTATCCCCATACCAGGAAAAGAACGATAACTAGTTCCAGCAACAGGTTGTGCACTAACATCATATAAAAATGATCCAGAACCAGCAGTCGAGCCTATAGCTGGAGCGACTCTTACTTGTATATTTTCAGTTTCTCTTTCTAAATTTTGCCAATCCATTGTAGATATTTGCGGCACATAGTTGTCGTCATAGTCATCCATAATGCTTTTTTATCAATTGTAAGTTGGAATATCGATTGCCAAATCTTTAATATTGGCTTTTACATATACATGTAATTTATTCCTTGAAAAATCGATTAAAAAGTAATAATAAATTTAAATAATAAGCCTCCTTTAATGTCCTCCTATCCTATTGATGAAATCTGATTTTCGAATTAATCGTTTCAAGACGATTGATACGCTATTTTCAACATCGAATTTTTCGACAAATTGGGTGGAAGCAATGTTGTCAATCGATTTGAAAGGGAAAATTGTATACTAACAAACAATAGGTCGACTGAGCACCGCCAACTGGTCGCCTCAAGCCAATGAGCATGACAATTAGGGTTTCGGTAAATTGGTTGACTCGGTTTAGTTCTGTGCTTTTATTGCAATTTATTCAATTAACAAATAAATGAACTTAATGACATCAGTTTCTATCATAAAAAAACTCATTATTGATCAGCATTTTTGCATTAAGAGTCGCCTCTCGAATGAATGTAATCTTTTTGGTTAAATCAATTTTGTTTGTCAGTTCGTTTTTAACTATTAAAAAATACGATGCTATGAACAATTTTGTTTGAATAAAAAATTGCGCTCTATGTACATGCACAAAAATTTTAAACATAGACTGCGTGAATTAAATATGTATATATGTATTTACATCTCCTACCGCAATCAAACCTAGTGCTCACTTTTTTATACATAACATTAATATTTTATCAGAACCCTTAACTTCCGTTTTTCCAGGCAGCCATCAGTAGTTTTCTGAGATAAAGGAATTCGACATTTTTATTTTCTAGATTAATTACATCGATAAACGAAAAGTCACAATACAAAACTGATAAATAAGTATAAGTAATTGTATTTATTACATTATTTTAACTACATTGTTTAAGAAAATAAATAGAACACATTAAAATGTATGTTTTAAAGAGTACACATAAAATGAAAATGTTGTATAAAACTGATTTAGATTTTTGGTGGTCGTCACTGTAATTTTTAAGTAATAGACTGTAAATGAGATTGAAAAATATTGCATTTTGAAAAAATGTTTATATTTAGGGAAAAAAGTAACGTCGGCAGAATCGGAGGTCCTCGTAAATTAGTTATGGAAGATTTTTTTGGTGAGCCGTTTGGGAACTTTAATCCACGAGGATCATTCCAAAAACGTTTTACAGAAAGAGGTTATTTATTATTATATTGTCACTAAATTAATATTAGGTCTATTCGACGACAATGAAGACGATTTTTTTGACAGTTTTTCTAGAAGTGCTAAACATAACTCTTTTCGGGAAGATCCAAATTTATTTCATTCTTTGCCTCGAAGACAAAATAAAGCGCCGGGTAGTATAACTGAAAATTGCGGTGTGGAACGGCCAATACCTATAAAGGTGAATAATACAGCACCACAGTGCAAGACACCAAATTTAAGGGAGAATGAGGTTTGAAAACCTAATTTTTAATATAAAATGTACAAGGATTACAAATTTGGTAATATTCACCGAATTCCAATTCGACAATTTGACGACCTAAGTGACAATCAAGAGGAACAAAAATTAGTAAAAAATGACATTCCAGCTAAATATGAACATAACCTACCAGGTAAAGTACGTCGGTTTAGTCCAGCAGATAAAAGAAGCCGATTCTCAAATAAAAATGGTAATTATCTCCAAATTAAAGAATAAAAATTACACAATTTGAATTTACTTCAATTTTTTAAGAACAGAATTATACAAGCGACAGCAACAACCCTATTCCGAATATTGTGATCGACGATTACGGTGATGGAACAATAATAGGAAGTCATGAGAAGTCCACAGCGATCCCATTACCTGCACCTGCCATTCCATTACCAGCACCTCAACAAAAAAATAATGCGGAAAATGAACCAGATCAATCACTTTGCAACATAAAGTCTTCTGAGGAATTTGAAATATCCGAAGATGATTATAAGAACAAAGAAATGGAAGTAATAGTTGCGTCTTCAGACAACCATACCACACCTTTGAATAATAATATTGAGAACTTGCTTAGGTTGTTGGATGACACTGAGCGAAAAGTAGAATTGCTTAGGTGAGATATTTATCATTTTATGATAGCTAACACTTTGTAGAGAGAATGCTTCATCTTTGGAACAGGAAAAAGAATCTATTTTAAAAATTCTTAAGAATATAAAACTGACGGACTCGCTTCTAGAATTAGAACAGGGTTATTTTAAATTTAAAAAAAATTATCTAAAAGTAGGTGATCGAGATGAACTTGTATTAAATGTTGATCGTATTATAACACGTTGCAGCTCCGTTGACGTTTTCGTCAATACACCTCGAGATAAGCACCAAAATCAGGCTTTAAAGCATGTTAATGAAGTAAAAAACCATTTTTAGTTTTATAAAACTATCTTAAAGATTATCTATGTAGCATTGAATCAAACGAATGATACCGTAAAAACTAAGACTAAAATCCAAGGATTTCTCAACGCTTGTAGGGCGGAAGAAAGCGGACATATTGGTAGGTGATTGGTTCCATTTTGAATTAAAGTTCTTTAAATTTTAATTTTTAATTTGTACAGATGATAAATTTCAATCTCTTATTATTGCCTGTACTGCTGATGATCAAAAGGTATTAATAAGTATGAAATTAAAAAATAAAATATAGAATCATGAAAGTTTTTCATATTTTAATAATTTTCTGATCTTAATTTTAAAAAATTAAAACTAACAGAAAATTCGTCGACGACTTGAAAAAATAATTGTGCAACTAGAACAAACTCAACAACTTCCTTTGCCAGATTTGATCTGAGGAGAATATGTATGATGTATGAAAGCTGAAACTAGTAATACGATGAACAGGCATTGAAAAAATACAACGTTACGTCGAAATTGTTAGTAGCAAACAATGGCGGTTTTTAATCACTTTTTCAATACTTGTCTATTTTCTAATCCATTCATACAAGCTACTAACAAGATTTTGATTGTAATAATTGTGATATCTAAATTTAACTTACTTTTATGTGACTACAAGTAAAGTTATGTAATTTTTGTGCATAGTTCTTATATTATAATAGCGATCAAAATGGTTTTATCTTTTATGTAATAAAAGACTTAGAAGAGTATACATTTCATTGTCAGAAATTAAATTAAAATCACGCAGAACGGCACAATGGTATACGAAATTAGAGAACAAATCATCTTTCTTCATGCGCTCACGATATTCCTTAATGAATCGTTTCTAAAATAAAGTAATAAAGATAAAAATATTTCACGGTTTTCAACCAACCAGTAACATTGGCATCTGATATGGTGAAAGATGATGACTAATTTTTTCTAAGATAAACTCATTCCAGTAACGAAAGAACAGTTTCTCCCCAAGAGAAAGGTCAGTGAATTGGCCAAAGCGCTGCAAAAAATTCAAATAAATAAACATTGAATACCTGTATGTAACTATCACGAATCCATCGTCCATCGGAATTTACATTACAAAAGTAAATGAACGGATCAAAAGTAGTAATCTCTACTTCCCTCTTCAAGCTTTTATCAATTTGCTGTCTGCAGTATTGACAAATTTTACTATTCATTAAATAATCTAAATTATAAATATTAGAAATCAGCTCGGTCGGTTTTTTGCGGGTTTTTAACCGAAAGAACCGACCGACATGTTTTCAGATTTCTAATTAGCATATTTAAATAGGGTAGGAGCAATAGATATAAATATTGAAATAAATAAATTTAAAGGTACTTACACCCTTATTCCGCCCCCCTTCCTTTTCTCCGCCGCGCCCTTTTTTTAATGCGCCGAAAAGAAACTCTAGACTGCCATGATTGATATTGCCTTAAGAAAACTTTGATGTGTTATGAATTTATAAACTAGTAAAAAAGAAAACAACGAAATTAAAAAGGAAGAAAATTGTAATCCCATTCAAAATTTCATCAAAACCAGTATTGTTGTTGATATTGGCCGAACAAAAATTCATCAATGCATCCTCTTGATACAAAATCCCACGTCATTGAAAAAATCTTATACTGCCAAATCCTTGATCACTATTTCCAAGTTCAATAATATGACGAATTAATTGATCATAGTTCATTTTATAACGTTTTTATTTTTTTAAATTATGGCACAGATACAAAGCAACGCTATGTATCATTTCAAATTCAAATGTAACACACCCTTACACATCAAAGTTTTCTTAAGGCAATATCAATCATGGCAGTCTAGAGTTTTTTCGGCGCAGTAAAAAAAGGGCGCGGCGGAGAAAAGGAAGGGGGGCGGAATAAGGGTGTAAGTACCAATTTAAACAAAAATAAACTCAAAAATGAATAATAAGCTTTATTAACAGTAGTTATACTTATAAAATTAATGTTAAATCTCGACATGCTGCGAAAAATTAAAAAAGTTCGAAAATTGTATGAGGAATAAAACAGGCTAATTCAAATGATTTAAATTTTAGCAATTTTAAGCTTATAAAAGTAGAAAGGACTGAAAATTTTTCGAAACAAATAAAAACTCTTCAATTTCTTGTTTCTTTGCTGTTCTTTGTTGGTAGTCTTTCAAAAGCACTAGTGTTAATGCCTTGTAAATCGGTACCATAACGACGTGGATGATTATTGTAAAAATAGCCACGTCTAGGATTTTGTACACCATTTCGTGAACCACGTCGTTGAGAATTATGCATTCTTACTGCAGAAGGACCAAATGTTACTTCATTAGTAATTCTCTAAAAACTCTAATTATAATTTTCTCAATGAGAATAGTTCACCTCTTTCTTCCAGTCGATTTTATTGTTTTTCCTATTAAAAGTTGAATTAAAAAATACGTGTTTAGTACAAACCCAGCCTCTCTTTCCGTAGCCTCACAAGAAATGTTGTCAAAAAAAGAACGGCTTTTATCATAATATATATCAGTCCTGTTCGGTTTTTCATTACTCGCCTTTCCAGTGTTTGGGTCGCCGTCAATTTCTTGAGTTGATGATTTGTCTATAACTAGGTAAATTTATAAAAAAAAATGGCTATTAACTCTTAACATCACTTTAGTAATAAATAGCATTAATTGTAAGAGCTACATGTTAAAGTTAAAAACGTTACCAATATTTAGAGATAGTTGAGAACCAGAATGATCTAAGTCAATTGTTGATATATTGTTGACAACTCCATCAACAAATTCAAGAAAGTCTTCATTTGCCTTTTCAAAGTCAAAATCATCGTACTTTTTTGCACCACGTTGCTGATTATAATAATAATGCTGATGACGTGTGCGATTATCACCACCATTATATTGCCGCTGATGATGCTGCCGTTCTGAAATAGAATTTTAAGGTTCTATATAGTCAATAAAAGAAACCTTGTGACTGGAAAACACGCAAATCTTGTCGTATATTGGTAAATTTTTGAGAAGGCTGATATTGTCTTTGATTAATGCTCCGTTGGTGAAATTGATGATGAGACTGGCCAAATCCACCAAATGGCGGGTGCTCATTCGCGGAAACTTCTTTTGATTGTTGATGTTGTGAATCTAATTGGGCACGCGTGTAAAGATTCGATGCTTCAGAACCTTTGAAAAGTAATTTAAAAAATTTTGTTGACTAAACTTTGAATAACATGATGTTCCTCAACAGTTGAAGAAGCTATGTTAGGTTGTTTTGAGACGGAGATAATAGCTAAAATATCGAGATGAAATGAGTAAAATATTTCATGAAATAAACCAGGATCGTAGGTAATATCATCAACGTCAGGAGTCGGCTTTGGGGTGTCACAAACTAACGATTAGTATTTAATAATGACTCGAAACATATCAAATCTCAATGAGATATAGTAAAAGTTAACCTATTAAATCCTTAATATCGCTGGCCTTAAATATTATGTAATCGTAGACTTCCTTTCGTTCGGGAACTGGAACACTTGCCAGCCGGTCCTCTGTGCCAAATGAACGGACTTAAATATATTTAATTAATCAAAATATTTAAAAACCTCGAGAAAGCGAAATTGTTGATTCGACAGGATCAACTAAAATAGAAAGTTGACATTCGATTATTTGGACTAAATTTTCTATTCAACCTTTATGTAAAAAGCCTTCGTATCGGATATCCAACTGTGAAATTAAAGAAATTTTACTGCCAATGTATGGTGTAGTCATTTCAGGAAGATTATATACTAAAAATTAATTTTAAATTAATTCTAAATTATGTACATACATATTTTGTAAATAATCTTAACTTAAAAAATGAACTTTCTTAATTATTCATTACATGAATCAAGAATTTCGTAAATTTATCTAGTTATACATAGATGTGAACAACTTTACCTTATTGGAAAGTCGAAACTACATATCATGCGGGTTGTCTTGGCGAGCTCAGTCAATGGTACCTCTTCTTTGTTGTGAAATTCGGCTCAGTCGACGTGACAAATCGTATGATATATAGTTCCCACGTTCGGATAAGGTAAAGTGCGTCCCATAAATGTTCCCAACTATATATAGTTAGTAGGTCTTGAAAATTCTTTAAAAAATAAAAAATAAACATGAAAAAATAAGAGAAAAATAGGAAAAATAGGGGGAACATTTGCGCGACGTATCATTTGAGCGCCAGCCATTATAATCCAGGGAGGATTAAGTATTCCTAGGTGTAAATGGTACCATTAGATAGAGAGAAATTTCCTACAAAATACCAAAAAATCAGAATTCTAGGAAAAGTACAAAAAAAAGTTACGGTCAAAAAAAGGCAAAAAATCGAGTTTTTGACAAAATTGCAGTTTTTCGACCGTAACTTTTTTTGTACTTTTCCTAGGATTCTGATTTTTTGGTATTTTGTAGAAGACTGTTCTATTCATTGGTACCAAATTTATCTGAAAATAATAAATTATTCCATGTAATAATGGCTGGCGCTCAAATGATACGTCGCGAATGAGATCCGAAAAATAGTGTTTGCTGGACTCAAATGACCCACTAGATCTCAAAAGTCTGGCTTCAAAATTATTCCTTTATTGACGCTTTTTATCAGATTTATGTATCCGTTCTTTTTTTTCTTAATTTAGTGGTTTTTTATCGTTAATAAGTTTACTGTCTTCCATATAAATATTATTTGTAATTTTTGGAGGAAAACTGCAATAGACCTAATTGACTTCATTTTTGCAAATGACTGAATATAAGGTGAAACTTACTTCAAAAATTTGATATTTTATTTACAGTTGGTAGTTGTCGGCGATGGAGGCGTTGGAAAATCTGTATAATTTTAATAAATATAAAATTTAATATATAAATCTTAGGCATTAACTATTCAATTAATTCAAGGACAATTTATTGAGGAATACGACCCAACCATTGAGGACAGTTATAGGAAGCAGGCTTGTTTTTTCCTACTTTAAGTTTATGATGATTTTATATTTGATTCTAGGTTCTTATTGATGGTGAGACCTGCCTTCTTGACATATTGGATACCGCAGGACAGGTTTTATTTTACTAAAAATGTTTATCCGAAATTACCTAGGAAGAATATTCTGCTATGCGTGATCAATATATGCGGACAGGGGAGGGTTTCTTACTTGTTTTCGCACTTAATGAAGTTTTTGATTGTAATTTAGAATATATTTTTTTAATTCAAGTACAAGTCTTTCGAGAATATTCACGCTTATCGAGAACAAATCAGACGGGTCAAGGACAATGATGAGGTGACTAATAGTTTGTCACTTTTCTGATTTTTGGATAACTCTCGCCTCGTTTTAATTTTGATAAATTTGTTTTTCTAAGCTTAATTCATTAAAAGGTTCCAATGGTTTTGGTTGGCAATAAATGCGATCTCCAACAGCGAGCAGTTGACCAGCGATCTATACAGGAATTGGCACGCTCTTTTGGCATCCCGTTCATTGACACAAGCGCTAAGACACGCAAGCATGTAGACGAGTGTTTTCACGTATGTAAATTCAACATTAAAATTAATTTTAAATTTTAGGCACTTGTGCGAGAAATTAGGAAATTTAAGGTTTTGTTTTTGTTATTTATTATAATTTTTAAACAGCATAAGGAAAAGCCAAGAAGGAGACGGAGATGTGCCATAATTTGAGACTCGTCGGCCAGTTTTCTTTAAGACACTCCACTCTACATTCATGTGCACACAGTATTTAATTCACCAATTGATTCAAAATGCGTGTTTTTTTTATTAATAATGACTTCATTTTTAAATTCCTTAATCAAATATTGCATGTATTGTATTTCTCTAATGACAATAAAAAAGATCGTATTTTCCTTTTAATCATTATTAATAAGAATAAGTTTAGTTAGACAGAGTTTAAACGGCCATTTCAATATTCTATTTTTATATTTTTTTTTTATAAAAATCAGGATATGAAAACATTAATTTTTAATGACACCCTTCCCTCAAACTTCTGTTTCCTAGCAACCTTCTACACATTTAAGTAATAACATGTTTGCTTAATCTTTTTCATCAGAATAACCCAAAAGTAAATGATATCAACACATGGTCTAAGATTTATTCTTGATTTGTTTTATGCTTGTTTAGCTACGCTAGCTTGGATCTTTTCACTTTTTACTGCTCTTTTTATATCAAAAGAGCATTTGCAGTCTGTCATTCTAAATACAACTAGTAATAATTGATGCTGCGCCTTAAGACTGTGTATAGCACTGTAGGAAATTTTATGTTTGTTTATAAATTTTCAATTTTAGCCAGTGTGTTACGAGTACCGTGCTTCTGTATTTTCATGTGCCAACTTCTGGAGGTTTTTTTCACATCCAATAATTGTAATAATTGCGTTATTTCTAACGTTTGCCACGCAGGTTTAGATTTTCTATTAAATATATTAGATATAAAGGGGGGCAAACATTTTCTTTAAATTTTAGGGGATGTGGAGAAGGACGAGTACTTATTTTGAACGGCCGATTGTACATTTTAAAGAAAATATCTTCCTTATTTTTGAGGACGAAAAAGGTCGAATTCAACAATTTTGGAGTCCAGTAACTACTTGGAATGAACTTTGGAGTGAATACTTAACTTTTCCGTCATTTGAAACAAATGCAATAACTGTGGAAGGTGATGATAGACCAGAAGAGGTTGTCTTATAATTCTTAAAGAAAAGTTAGCATTACTAATAAGGAGTTATTTAGATAACAATTAATATTCATCTACGCTCAAAACAGAATAATTTAGCGAGTATTGACAAACTTAGAGTAATCACATTTGTATTATTTTTTGATGTTCTTCTTGAAAGACGTGTCTTATTGCAGGTTATTTATTATAAAAAAATGACATAAAATTTTCATAGTTACAAATGTGTCCAGTTATTGGAAGAATCAACAAACCATCAGATTCTTACAATTCTTTAAGGTATGGTAAAAAAATTTATGATAAATTCTTGCAAAAAATATTAAGTATAATCGGCATTTTTGAGCTTAAACAATATGAACTTCTTCCTAGTTGGGGTAATTTAACCATATCACCTTTTGAATGGGCAGAAGATGCTTTGGAATATGTAGACATGACTAACAACTCTACCACAAATAATTCAAAAATAACTACCAGACAGTTGGGTGGAATTGATAATGCATTGAAAACTAAAATGGATTCGGCTTTTTGGGCTTTACAAAATTTTCAAGTAGAACAAATTATTATTGCTGAACTTGAAAGGTATAAAATTAATTATTTTTTCAAGATAAATTTGATATATTTTAGAAGCGCCCACCATTGGCATTATGACCAATCAAATGAAACTGATCCAAATACCTTCTTCATAAACTACAGGCTTAAAATTAATGAACAAATTTTTGTTTACAAGTAATTTTTTTTACATATTCTATTTTTGGCTCCAACCCAATTGATACCCTACATCTATAATAAATTTGAAAAAATATTAAAAAATATTCAAAATATGTGAAAAATTATAATAAACTAAAAACAAATGAATTTAGCCCAATCCAAACGAGATAAAGAAAATTCATTATTAGATGAATTGGTAATAGTCTAACTGGGTGATCACCTATTCTTAGGGATCGACTCATTTGAGCTACGACTATACAGGAATGACTTTTTCAGATTCATTAGATAGAGCAGAAAATGTCTTATACTATCAAAAAATCAGAATGTTAGAATTAGGTCGAAAAACTGGTTTTTAAAAAATTCGATTTTTTGTAGGTTTTTCTACTATAACTTTTTTCTACTTTTCCTAGGATTCTTATTTTTTGGCATTTTATAGATTTCCTGCTCTATCCAACGGTACCATAAATACTGGAGATACCCAACCCTTCCGATTACTATGGCTGGCGCTCAAATGAGTTCTCACATGATATCCTCATTTATATTTATTTAATTATTGTTTTAGAACAAGTACATGGGAGATGTTGAAATTGGCTTGGATTCAATTTTTGGCGATTTATATTATTATCCGATCGTTATTTAATTCGCTTTCAGCCTTCATTTATAAGAATCAGATTCTTGAAACAGTTATCTTGCGCCCGCATAATGATGATTGGACTTGCAAGCTTAATTAAACTTTTTCGAACAGCCAATTCTTGATGCTAGTTCAGATATAGTTATGTATCAACCTTTAAATTATCAACAACTAAATCAAATAATTTCAAAATTGAATAAGTATTTCATTTTTATTCTTTTTCATTTCCTTGCAAGTTATCTTTTTTATCATCATACGAGTTTTCTTAAACATATAGCTTGTTTTAATAGCAAAAAGTAATGGATCAACAACATTTAACAAATAAACAGACATAAAATGTGTAAGAAACTTGTTACTATGTGCTAATATACTGGTCGAACTAATGAGTGAAAAGGGACGACTTTGATCGATTTGTTAATTTATCGTGCGCGATTTCTTATATTGCCCGGCCTTTACATCAATCTTCATAATTGCACATCTCTTCCATTCAAATTAATTTTTACATTGGGAAATATTGCTCTTTGAAACAATTTAATAAATGAATGGTTATTCTTTTTTATTTGTTACGCATTATATTTTGTTATTTTTTTAAATTTGGATTAATCTAAATTTTATTTATAAATTGCACTTATTTTTATCATTTTGTTATCATATCTCTATAAATATCTGTATACTCCTTTTTTTTGGACTCTGAAATTTTCCATTCTGCGCACTAAACCTTTTTTAATATTTGCATTTTTTCATCTTCTCTAACACTTCTACTCCTCTCTTTAAACGAAAATGCATAAATATTATAATCCACTCATCTATTTTCCTGGTCATCTTCACTACCTGATTTAGCCTTGGGCTTTAGCTTGGTTTCTCGCTAGATGGTATTTGCCTACAAAATGAGAAATTGTTATATTTATGTTGTAAGACGTTAAGAGGGGTTAAATTGTATTTATAATGATTGATTGTGTCATCGGACTTTTTCTTTCCAATTAAGGAGGCAAACTTTTCATTTTATTAGTTTATGAAAAATAAATTTAAAAATAATAACCTTAAAAAAGAAATTTGATTAATATTTCGGACAATTTTTTGATAAAGGGCAGAAAGTTGTAAAATGAAAGGGACGTTTTAAGTTTTCAATTTTATTTTTAATTAAATATGAAAAAATTTTTTTTTTTTTTGTAATATTATATGTATTTAGTAAATATTCATTTGTGTAATTCTAGTATACTTATTTTTTCGTTTCTTTTACTAATTTTCGAAACTTTTTTTAATAATAACCCAAATTTTAAAACCTTATTTTGATCATATTTTTCGATTCAATCACTCACTCAATTTGTCAATTGCGACCTGTTGTAATGCAATAGATTTGCTAAAGGTGTTTTTTAGGCCGCTGTTTTATGTTTTTGTTTCGCTTTAATCTAAAATTTTTTCATTGCGGCCAGCTCCAATTACTATTTCAAAACATTGTTTTATTATCAAGCTGGAATTTTTAAAGTTTTTCGCTTTACTTACCTATGCATTGAATTAAATTTTGGTATTTTGTGTATATAAATTTATTTACTATCATTTTTAATCATATCTTCATATATTTTTTTTTATTTTTATTTTTATAAATTATTCTGCCCTTATTTGACGGGGGTTTTATGCGATAATGATCACTTTATAATGACACATCCATAAATTTTTCCCGCTAAACAATTCAATAAAAAAATAGTCTTCGTCCAGTTGAAAATTAAATATTCTATTTTCACTTCTTTCAATAAAGATAAAAATTTTTGTATTTATTAATCATTTAAATATTTCAATTAGGGAATCTTTTTAAGATAACCGACAAAATTAAGGAAATTCAAATGAATGAAATATTTTAATACAAATAATCACTCATAATATGTACATATTTTTATTATGTATTTCGATATTTCCTTTCATTTTAATCCAGACTGGCTTTTTCCTATTCTTCTCCGCTATGCGATTGTTAATTTTCCGATGAGGATTTTGATGAAGGTTGATGAACATTGAAGCGGAGGAAAGAAAACAGGCATATTAAAATATCTCCGATCCATAGTTTTTCGAGAATTGATTTATTTTTTTTTTTTTCAAAAATTAATTCATTTATAAAATAAATACAATTTCCTTTATTCGTTAAATTATATTTCTATAAATTATTTATTTTTTGTGAATCTGAATTGATTGCATAAAGTTTAAGACTAATATTTACTGCAATAGGCAGCAAAAAAAGGTATCAGCAATCGGTCGATTTTGCTACAGCTATAAGCTCTCATCACAATATATGCATGCATCGCTCTTTGCGCAAAATATCTTGAGTGTTGTTTTGTTTTAATCTTCTCATGTGCATTTCACATCATTCTAGGGCTGCAGTTTCGAATTTTCTTTAAATCAAAAAAATATTTCTTTTTCTATTAAAACGTTTAATTGTTAGGTCAGATACAAACTACGGCAATGCAATAAACTGCAATTAAAAAATGCGCGATTTTGAGTCTCTTAAAGAATTGGATTAACATACATAATTTTTAGTTTTTAATAAAATGTTTTATTAAATAATCATTATGTTCTATTTTTTAAAATATCTACTTACCTTTATTTTAATCAACTTTTTTTTCTTGCTAAAACTAGAATGCATAAATTTGGAAACTAAATTTCCTGTACACACAATACAATGTAAGTTTGATTTTATTTTATTTTAAACAATTCTTTATATTTTACACCGTGAAATGAGATCAACTAAATATCATAAAAATGTGTAAGTAAAAAATTTTACTTAAAGTTGAACCACCTCACCCATTTCATCGAGGACCTCCTGGGGTTAGGCCCGGATTTGTCTCAGGAACCATCTTTACGACAGATGCTGAAACTCCAAGTATTGCTCATCGGGGATCTCATCGTCCTCATTTTCAACAACAAGGTAGTTCTTCTAGCATTTGTTCTGATACAGAATTTCGATGCGACGACGGTAAATATTTTAAATAAATAATTTTAACATGGTACAGTCCACCTTGTCGGTAGACCACTGTTGTGCCCATATAATTGAAAAATATATGAGAAATAAAAATGTGGTTGGATGTGGCACAATCGGCGTGCTGATTTGGGCCCTTTCCATGATGGTTCTATTCCATCTCTCATTTAAACAATTTTTTCGCAGCATGAACACTAAAATATCACTTTGCTTAAAGCTATATTTCTATAATTTCCAAATCTTGTCGATGTTTATTAATTTAATGGTGACATAAATTTATATACATATACTTATGACATATAATATGTATTTACCAAAAATACGAGATAAGGCAATTTTAGTTAATTTTTAATTTTATGGGAAAGTGGCTTCTGACAAAATGGACTGATCCTAAATTCCTTTAATGAAAAAACATTCTTTTAAAGGCCATTGCATTAGACTAGAATGGAAATGTGATGGTTCAGGTTTTTATTATTTATCTTTGCCTCAAATTGTTTTTAATGTCAGGGGATTGTCGCAATGGAGAAGATGAAAATAATTGCCGTATAAATTTAAAATTTTAGATATTTAAATATTATTTATTTTAGCACACCCTGGATGCAAAGCTGAACAATGGCAATGTAAATACGTTTAAGACAAAAATAGTATAAAACAAATTTTTAGGCGATAAATATGATTTTCATTCAGTCTCATGCATTGTGAGCTTTATTTGATTTTTTTTAATTGTCTCATTTTTAGCAAGAGTACCAGCGCTGTGATAACATTGTAAGTATTTAGTACTATTCTTGTTTTATTTTTTTAAACTCAATTCATTCTAGAGCGATTGTTCTGATGGTTCTGATGAAAAAGATTGCCGTAAAATTTTTATTTCTATAAACTAATCGAAAATTCAGCGTCAGCTTCTGTAAACTGCGAAGTTAATGATGGTTCAGTGTTTCAGTGTGCTGATGGGCGCCAGTTAAGTTTAAATTATTGGTTAAATTTTGAGATTTATATCATAAAACGAAATCTAATCTGTCATTTTGTTTTAGTGTTTCCCAATTGCTCGTAAATGTGATGGGATATATGATTGTCGTGATCTAAGTGACGAAAAAGACTCATGTTCAACTAACCATACTGTATATTTACCTATTTTATTAATTTACACTAGGGTAATGAGGATACATTTTAGCGATGTATCCTCTGAACTCAGCCATTATAATCTACTAAGGGCTAGATACTTTGTTATTGCATTGGATAATGCGAAAATTTTCTAAAAAAACAAAAAAAAACAAAATTCTAGAAAAAGTAGGAAAAAAGTTAAAGCTAGAAAACTCCAAAAAATAGAATTTTCTAAAACTTAGGCCCCGTTGTTATATTAAGAAATATTATAATTTTATTTTTTATAGGCTTGTTTTCCTTACCAATTCCGTTGTGCTGATCGAACACAATGCATACAGGCATTTTTTTAAACTTTATTTAATTATAATATTTCAGAAAATCTGGGTTTGTGATGGAACACCTGATTGTGCTGATAAATCGGTTCAACAATTATAATATATTTTTTAATTTTTTAAAGGATGAACCAACTACTTGTGTGTTCCCCCCTTGTCAAACTGGCGACTTTAAATGTAAAATTATTTTTTCGTAAAAGAAAATTTCGTTCCTTTTTAATAGGTAAAAATAAGCGTTGTGTGCCACACAAATTTCGTTGTGATTACTATGACGATTGCGGCGATAATTCAGATGAGGAGGATTGCGGGCACTATAAATGTCCTCCATATATGTGGCCTTGTCCAAATTCTGGGCATTGTATTCCACTTTGGAAATTATGCAATGGGGTTAATGTATGTAATTTATCAAATAATATCTTACTACAATTATATTTTTAAGGATTGTGAAAATGGGATGGATGAGAAAACTTGCTGTTAGTTTACATTAAATAATTCATTTTCTAAATTAATTTATAGCACGAAACCTTTGTCCAACGCTTGGCTGTCAGTCGGGTTGCTCAAGCTCTCCAACTGGTGGCATATGTACTTGTCCACAAGGCTATAAACTCGATGAACGTTTTCAAAGATCTTGTATTGGTAAATGACTTTAAATTATACATTAATAACCTTCTAACATTTAGACATTAATGAATGTGCAGATTTTGGATATTGTGACCAAACATGTCAGAATCATAGGCCTAGTTTCACATGTGGATGCTTGGGCTCTTGTTTCAAGTAAATTAATAATTTCCGATTTTACTGAACATCCTTTCCTTTTGCAGATTACAAATGGTACAAAGTACTAGCGCTGGTACAGAATCAACTTTCGGTGGAAGCAATAATTTAACACTACGCGGTTATTGCATCTCCAGCGAGCCTGAGCAGATGCGACTTTTCGTTGCTCGTCGTGAAGGACTTTATCGATTAAATCCAGCAAATAAGGTAGAAATTAAAAAAAATATATTTTTGCTTAATTTTTAGGAAGAATCGGCTGTAAAAATTGCTTCTGGCGAATTCATTTATGGAGTGGATTTTGATTTTGAAGATCGAAAAATTTTTTGGACTGATCGGTTAGCTCATTCGCTCTACAGAGCTGACATAACTGCAGCTGGTGACATTGAACACATTGTTAATTTTATTTAATTTTGGAAAATAAAATATTTTTAGCACAAATTTGAACTTAAATCGTTGATTTATCCGCGCAATTTGGCTGTTGATTGGATAACTAATAATGTAGAAATCATTTAATTAAATAAGTTTTCAAACTTTAAAGATTTATATAATCGAAAGTGGCTCAAGGCGTATTGATGTACTCGACTATGAAGGAGATAAGCGTACCGTCCTTCTTGCTGATGGTCTTACTCTTCCACTTGATATTGCCTTGGATCGTATATTTAATTAAACTTTTTAAAATCTTTTAAATTTTGAATTTAAGCTCTTAGAGGAGAAATGTTCTTTTCTAACCAGTTGAAGTTGGAGACTTGTCATATGGATGGTTGGAAACCTTAATTTCAAGATTTTAGTTAAATAATTTTCTTTGACTAGGTACTAGTCGACGAGTATTAATCGAATCACACACCCATCAAGTAAGTTTTAGATAAAAATTTCTACTAAACTTGTGTTTAAAAACTAAGGTGAGTGGCGTTGTTGTCGATATTGCAGCTAAACGCGTCTATTGGTGTGACCCTAAAGTTGATCGAGTTGAATCTATAGACTATTCTGGTAACGACCGGCGTCAAATTGCATCGGGAAGGTACATGTTTGTATAGAAGCTCTGAATCATCACATTTATTCTAATATTGATCTTAAGAAATTTCGCTCCCCATCCCTTTGGACTAGCTATCTTCGATCAATATCTTTACTGGACAGACTGGACCAGATTGGGAATAATGCGTGTTGAAAAGTTTGGAGGAAATTCCGAAGTTATTTGGTAAATTTTATCGATTTTTATCCGATTTTATATTAACAATAAGATTTATCTTTTAAGGTCTAACAAAGATGGAAATGTTTTTCCTATGGGAATTGCTGCTTATCATCAGATGGCACAACCTAGCCCTGCACAAAGTGAATGTTTTCAGCAACACATTGAAAATCCATGTGAAAAAGCTGATTGCGAAGGAATGTGCTTATTGGCTAAAGACAATGTTGGTTTTGGAGTAGGATACCGTTGTGCTTGTCCAATTGGTCAGGTGAAAATTTAACCTATGAAATTTGAAAGAAAATTGATAATTATATAGAAATTAGTTGATGGCAAACGATGTGTTCCTTCAATTGATTACTTGCTCTTTAGTAGCAACAGAGTTGTGGGTTTTTATGTTAAATATCCTTTTATTTTTGTAATAATATGTAATTATCAAAAGACTTACACATAAATTAGATTCGCGGCATATATCCTGAAATTCTTCAAAATACCCTTGCCGAAGCTGTTTTGCCTATTTCGCCACAATCTCAACGAAGAGTAGGAATGTATTTTGCAGTTGAATGTGATGTACATAGTTCAAGTTTCTTTTATGCAGACATTATGGATAATACTGTTTACAGGTTAGTTCTAAAAATTTCATAAATTTAAAAATAAATTATAATACTTATTTTTAGAGTAAAACCAGATGGCGAAGGTGCTGCACCTATTCTTGTGGTTTGTTTTATTACTTTTACTTCAAAATTAATTATTTAGACACATAATGATGGGCTTATTTCTATGTCTTTTGATTGGATGAGTAGACAGCTATATTATATGTAGGTAGTTTTGTCTTGTAAAAAATAAAATTCATTAATATTTTACATTGAGTTTACATTTTAAGTGACAACATTAGGAACTCTTTGGAAGTTGTAAAAATAACTGACCAGGTTTATAAAGGTTAGAATATCTCTGAACGAATTTTTACTTAGGGTCTAGTAAATCCTGAACAGCTTGTCCAGCGTAAGCTTCTTTTAAAACTTCGAGATCCTGTATCAGTTGTTGTTCATCCATGGCGAGGATTTATTTTCTTTGCTGAGGCAGAACGGCCGGTAAGTCATTAATTAGTTTCAGTTAATATTTATAATAAGGCTCGTATTTGGCGTTGCAACTTGGATGCGACGAGTTGCATTGTATTGCGAAATCAAACTATCGGTCGTCCTTCTGGTTTGGCCATCGACTTTGCAGAAAGCCGTCTATGCTTGGGCGATTCATTACTAAAATTTTTTGCATGTATGGATTTTGATGGTCAAAATTGGGCTGTTTTACCAGTGGACGAGCCTATTCCTGTAGCATTGACCTTCTTGGGAGGTATTTTTTATTTATTATTAACCTTTTTGCAATGATAGATCAAATCTACTATGTTCATCAAAGACCATATTCCATCCGTCGAGTATCAAAAAATTTTGGTGGTGCTGGTCGTATTATCCGTGACTTCAGGCAAAATTAGATAACTAGATAGACATAAAAGTTTTTTTAGCAGCGAAGAACGTAGTATCTTCTCAATAAAAGGTTGCTCTATCCAAAATCAGCCAGCTTCTGACCCTAGTCACAAATATCCAGGTCTTTTAGACATTAAATTTTAAATTAAACTTTTTAGACCATCTCAAACATCCATGTCAAGAGCATAATTGTGCCCATTTTTGTTTTGCATTACCCAGTGATGATCATTCTTTGCCTCTAACAAAAAAGTGTGGATGCAAGCATGGTTACAAAATAAACCCAAATAACGAACTTGCATGTATTCGCGACATTCTTGAACCGATCGAGCCTCTTTGCTCCCGGAATGGTACACAGGTTGATCGAATTTTCTAGTATAAAGTTAAATGTATTCTTCAGAAAAATGAACTTCAGTTACAGTTTCAATGTACTAATGGTTATTTTTAATAAAAATAATTTAAATTTATTCTGAGTTTTTCAAAGACATAAATATAATTTTAGGACGTTGTATTCCTTTGGAATGGCGTTGTGACTCGGAAGGTATAATTATTTCAAGTCTTTTTTTTTTTTTTAATTTATTTTTTTAATTTTATAGATGATTGTTTGGATGGCTCTGATGAAAAGGATGAAAATGGACATTCGTGTTTCAAAGAGATAGAATGCCCTGAAGGAACAATTCGATGTAATAACACAAAGAAATGTATTCCAATTCAGTATGCGTGCGATGGAGATAATGATTGTGGCGATTTTTCTGATGTAATTTATTTTTAAATAAAAATTTTTTATTCATTATTTTCAGGAAGATCAACGTTTTTGCAAAGGTGGTCAACGTCCACAATGTGGTGCAAAGAAATTCCAATGTGACAACAGTAGATGTGTCCCCGAGCAATGGCGCTGTGATTCTGACAGTGAATTTTCTATTCTCTTTGGAATTCTTTTAGATTTGATTTATTCAAATTAACAATTTTTAGATGATTGTGGTGATGGAAGTGATGAAAAGTTAGAAATTTGTCATAATGCCACTTGTTCTTCCAACCAATTTACATGTGCAAATGGTCGTTGTATTCCTGTTTATTGGCTTTGTGATGGAGATAATGTTTATATTTTTGGGTATTAAAATTTCTATTTACATTTAGGACTGTTACGATGCAACAGATGAGGATCCACAACGGTGTCCTCCTTTACAATGCCGCCCTGATCAATTCCGTTGTGCAAGTGGACGACAATGCATCCCATTAGCGTATGCGCTTTTCAGCGTTTCTTTAAAAAATTAATTATCTAATTTTTTCATTAGAAATCATTGCGATTCACAAGATGATTGCAACGATGCTTCGTTAGTTTTTTTAGCTTTATTGATCTATTTAAAATCTTAAGTGATGAAGAAAGTTGTACACCACGTGAAGGAAAATGTGCCGCCGATCAATTTAAATGTGTTACCTCTGGTATTTGCATTCCAGCATCTTGGAAATGTGATGGGTAATAAATTTTATGCATAATCTCTATTTATTTGCTAAATATAATTAGACAAGAAGACTGTGAAGATGCAAGCGATGAACCTCGTGAAACCTGTCAAATTCAACATATTACATGCCCTAAAGATCATTTCCGGTGCGCTAATGGTCGTTGCATTTTTTCAGTTAGTTTATTTTAAAAATATTTATATTTGATGATTTTTTAAAATTAAAGACCTGGGTTTGCGATTCTGTGAATGACTGTGGAGACAATTCTGATGAGCAAACATGTCCAAATAGTTCTTCTCAATTCATCTACAAATGCCCATTCGATATGGTAAATGAATCTATACCCTTTAACATCTGTTTATCTTTCTATTTAGATTTCTTGTCGAAACGCGCCAGAGCAATGTATTTCATACACAAGTAATAATACATCAGGTATTATTTTATTTAATCTTCTTTAAAGATCTCTGCGATGGAAAGCCTCACTGCGTTGACGGATCAGACGAAGGTGGTCGTTGTTCGAGAGGTGAATTTTTTAATATAAGTAGTAACTTATTGAAAACCTAGACCTGTGTTCTGCCGATCGTGCTGGATGTCAGTACAAGTGCCACAATTCACCCGATGGACCTATCTGCTCTTGCCCTCTTGGTGAACAGCTTGTTAACAAAACTAGATGCGAACCAGAGAATGAATGTCTTGATCCTCGATCTTGGTATTTCCTTGTGAAAACATGAATATAAAACATTTTTTTCTAATTTTTTGTTCACAACATTGTACGGATGAAAAACATGGCTTTACTTGTAGTTGTGATACAGATTACGTGCTTTCATCAGACAAACATACCTGCAAAGTTGCACAAAATCGTGAAGAAATGCGTGTTTATGTTTCTAATCGAAATCGTACACACTTAAGCTTTACAATATAACATTTTTTAGGTATATATTGGTCTGATAGTTCGCTAGAAAACTGGCGCACGTTTGCCGCGCAGGTAGGAGAAATTTAGATTTTTATGATATACAAATTATTAAATGCAAATTAGGTAGAAAATGCAGTTGCAATTGCATGGGACTCGGTGCAGGTAAAGGAATACAATAATTTTTAAATAAATCTTAAAATTGTAGGATCGTATTTATTGGTCAGATATTCGCGATAAAAAAATCTACAGTGCTACACGGAATGGAACTGATCTCCAGATATTCATTGGCCAAGGCTTGGACATCACTGAAGGCATTGCTGTTGATTGGGTTGGTCGAAATCTTTACTGGGTAGATTCTTCTCTTAACACAATTGAAATTGGAAGCCTTGAGAAACCCGGAGGTTTTCTTCTTACATATGTTTCACTATTTTTATCTATTTTTAGTTCGAGCTGTTATTATACATGAAGGAATTGACCAACCACGTGGTTAACTTTAATTTTTAATTTGTAAATGATTTAACTATTTTCAGGAATAGCTTTGGATCCCAGGTGTTTTATGGTTAAATTTCCTTATTTATCTAAATTTGAAGGGTTGCCTTAATGTTCTGGACTGATTGGGGTCAGCATCCTCGCATCGAAGTAATTCTTTGATTTTTTTTTTTGAATTTAATTTGTTAGCGTGCGAACATGGATGGTACTAATCGTGTAATTTTGGTCGACACGAAAATCTACTGGCCAAACGCAATCGCGCTTGACTACTCTGTTAGGTATTAAAACATGTAAAATATTAAAAAAATAATATTTTCTGCTTTTTAAAATAATTCAACAATTTTTTTTATTAAGTCGAATTTATTTTGCTGATTCTAAACTGGATTATATTGAATTTGTTGATTATAACGGAAAAGGTCCGATTAAATACTTTTTTAAGATATTCTTAAAATTCTTAAATTAATTAGGCCGTGTCCAAGTGCTTGCCTCTACCAAGCTTATACAACATCCTCACGCAATGTCAATATTTGAGGACCACATTTACTATAGTGATCGTCGACTACAACGGCTTCAGTTATATACAAAATACCCTAATGGAACGAGTAGGGAATACCCTTCTCATTCCTTCTCCAAGGCGCTTGGTGTTATTGCTATTCACCCTGTTTTACAGCCATCAGTGAAAGAAAACCCATGTACAAATGCTGGTTGTTCACATATTTGTGCATTAGGTCCCAATGGTACGTTCACTTGTCTTTGTCCTAGTGGTCATGTGCTTGAGGATGCTAGAGGTGGTCGACAATGCGTTCTTGATCAACGTCCATTTATGTTGTTGGTTAGTACATTTAAATGATTGATTTAGTTATCAAGTTTTTTACTTTAATAATTTTACTTTTTTCATTTTAAACAGGTGCATAAAACAATGGTTGTTGGTGCAACTCTAAACAGCGAAGGTGAAACTGATAGCAAAAAGCATTTGTCAAAGGAAATGGGAGGAATTGTCCCAATTAGTGGGCTTAGGAATGTTGATGTTTGTTTAAAAATTAAATCAGAAAAAATTAAAGTATTCATAATTAGGATGCATATTATGACCCTCTAACTAACGAATTGTTTTATCTAGAACATGGTGCACCTATTCTTTTGATGACAGCAACTCTTATGTCAAGTTCGATGATTCACAAAAGTAGATATTTGATTTTACCTTGATCAAGTTTTTTGACATATAATTTTCAAGCAAGTCTAACAAGTAATAATCGCTCACTTATCCTTGCTAATCAACCACCTGATGATCCTTCTTGCATGGCTTATGATTGGAATGGTCGTAATATTTATGTTGGGAAAAAACATTCACAAACGATTGAAGTTGTTCGTACGCAAGGGGAACAAGTTAATTTTTCAAAGTAAATAATTCATTAATTTTTGATTCTCAGTACCATGCCATCATTTTGCATAATGATCAATCGCCAACGGCTGTTTCAAATCCTGTTGCTATTGCGGTTGATTCTGACCGAGGATTATTGTTTTGGTTGGATCAAGGCAAGGGAGGTATTTCTACTAAATTGGCAGGTGCAGATTTGGATGGAAATAATCCATTAGTGCTCGTAAGCACCGATCTTGCTGAATTAGATCATATTGCATTAGACACTGCAAATCGCAGAATTTATTTTACTGAAGCCAAGGCTGGAAGGGTAATCGATTACTTAAAAATTTTGTTTTTAACAACAAATATATCAAACTAATTTAGATTACAAGTGTCTCTTATAGTGGACAAGATAAACGGTACATCCTCAACGATGCTGGAAAGCAGCCTCGTGCCATAGCATTCTTCCATAATCACGTTTTCTATGCCGATACTGCCTTTGATAAAGTTATGGTCGGCGATGTAGATACTGGAACTGGGGACGATCAACCGCCTGAGTTCACCGAATTTCGTGCAAACGTTGAGCATTTAACAAATTTACATGTTGTGCACCCAGAAAACTCTCGACAGTCTCATCCATGGTAAAATGGATTTTTATATGTAGAATTAAAATACTTTTAAACTTAGCCACAATAACAATGGCAATTGTGAGCAACTTTGCATTCCTGGAGGTCAGCAATCAAAGTTTACATGTATTTGTGGAACTGGTTTCGCTTTGGACGAAGCTACTGGCAAATGCAAACTTTATTCTGAATCATTCCTTATAATTGCTGGGAAAAATTACATCAAGTCTATCCCGTAGGCATTTACATCTGCACTAACAATAAACATAAATTGAGATTAAAAATTTAACCTTTTCATTTTTTATTCGCAGAACGGATCAACTACGCTCAAAAGTGACAGCTTTTGACACATTAACTGGATCTACCATTACAAGCGTATTAATATATTTCATTACTTTTTTCATTTTTTATGTATAGATTGATTTTCACTACGAATCGAAATCAATTTTTTGGGTTGATGCAGCTGGTTTAAATAAGGGAATTTCTCGTCTTGTTCTTGGGGAATCTGAGAGTCGAGTGATTATAAAAAATAATTTTGGTGGTTTTACAATTAAAAGTGTTGCCGTTGATTGGGTCAACTGTGAGTTTTTATATTAAATTTTTTTTTCATTTCATTTATTTAAATTTTTAGCTAATCTTTATTTTGTAAATGCCGACTCGGATCGTTCAAACATTGAAGTGGCCCAACTTAATGGTGAAAATCGAAAGATTCTGTTGACAACACGAACTGAAACACCTACGTCATTAGCTATCGACCCTATCGGTTTTTATGCTTATAAATATTATAAAATAATATCTAATTTTTAGCACGATACCTCTATTGGGCAGATCAGGGTCAAGTTCCAACTATTCAACGAGCATGGCTAGATGGTACCCATAAACAAGTTTTAGTTCATAGCGAACTCAAAGAACCAACAGACTTGATTGTTGATCCAAATAGGTAAATTTATGTATTCTCTTTCTAAATATAATTTTATATTATAGCCATTATTTATATTGGACTGATGCTGGGATGGACGGAATTTTTCGAATAAGTCCTTTATCACTTCAAACATCTGAAAGTAATGGTGAACTTAAGCCAGAATTAGTCCGATCAGACATTGCCGAAGCAACAGGGATTGCTATTTTAGGCCAAAATGTAATACTTTTGATTTTTGATCAATGAAGTTAAAAAATGTATTTATATTTTCATATTAGATGTATTGGACAGATAGACGATTAGAGAAAGTTTTTTCTTCAACAAGGTTACTAAATTTTCATTAATAAACATTAAAATATTTTATTTTTCAGTAAACCAAATCAAAGTTCGCTTCTACTTTCACCAAGTATAATGATTGGCGATTTGCCTGAACTTTCTGATTTGGCAGCTTTTGATTCACTCTCGCAACCAAAATCAAATTCTCCTTGCCACATAAGTGAAAGCCTTCGCAAATCACCGTAATTATTTAAAATATTGTTTGTTGGTTATAAATCGTTTTTTAAAGATGCCCTCAACTTTGCTTCGCGCTTCCAGGATCATCATCTCCCAATTGCGCCTGTGCTAAGGTAATAGTAATTACTTTATTATTTAATTCCATTTTTAAGGGTGTTCCAAAAGGTCGAATATGTGAAGGTGAGTTTCATCTGAATTAAGCTTTGTAATTTTTAGAACAGAATTAATGTTTTTGTTATTTTTGTCAATAATTTTTAGAGCCTGATTCATTTCTTATGTTTATCGATGGTGATAGAATTGTCGACGCAACACTTGTTCCAGACATTAAATCCTCCTCTCCACTACGCGACGCTTTTCCACCTTTTCCAAATATTCAACAGTTTGATGTTGATGTTAATTTACGACGCATATTTTATGTCACCGAGTCACCTAGTGGGGCAAATATCAGCTGGTTTTCAATTAGCCAACCAAAACAACCTAGACAAATTATAAATGTTGAACGTCTTCGCACACCTGAACTTCGTGAAGCGAATCGACATATTTCCGATATGCGTTTGGATTGGTTTACTCAAAAGGTTTTTTAAAAATGACAACAAAATAAATTTTTGTACTATTATAAATAATTTAGGTCTACTGGACTACTGGTCGAAGTGGCAAAGTTTACGCATATGATATTACTGGAAATCATATAATGACAATTGCCAGTGGCGACTGGACCTATGCTTTAGTAACTAACTTTTTCTTAATTATACAAATTATTTATATAAATTATTTATTCAGGCTTTAGATCCTTGTTCAGGACTTATTTTTTGGTCAGATAGTGGTTACAAAGTTTCAGGTTTAATTTAATTTTGAATAAAATTGTAGTCAGTTTTACCAATTAAAAATTTTTTAATAAAAGGAGGTTCTTATGAGCCAAGGATTGAACGTGCAAATATGGCTGGTGGTCAACGGAGAGTTTTAGTACGCGATGATTTAAGTCTTGCAGCAACATTAGCAGTAGATTCACGTGAACAACGTCTTTATTGGGCGGATGTTAATCGATTGGTTTACTTATTTAGATTTACAATAATATGATTTTAGAGCATAGAGTCGATTGACTACGATGGGAACAACAGACGATTGATTGGAATCGGGCTTCGGGCAAAATCATTGGATATTTGGCAGAATTGGCTATATTTGAGTGATCCATTTTCAAACGGAATTTTCCGAATGAATAAATTTACTGGAAATTCGTATGAGAATGTTGCGGCAGATCATCGAAGGTGGTTTTGTTGTAATTTTGCCAATAAAAATAATTTAACTCAAAAATTTAGCCCTGGTACTCTACGTGTTTTTGCATCTGAAGCTGACATTCGCACTCGGAATCAATGGTGTAGCGAACGAACTTCTCATTTGTGCGAGAAAAACAATGGAGGTTGTGACCAATTATGCCACATTATAACTGCAGATGATTTTGAAATTGGTTCTGGTAGTGGAACAGGAAGGATTATTTCGGCACATAAAGTCCAATGTGCTTGTAACGACACTTTCCATCTTGTCAAGCAGCCGGGTGAAGATTTAGCTACGCAATGTGCACCAAATGATGCCATTTCTTCCTCTAAATTTGGTGGAAGCTGCGAAGGACCTTACAACTTTCAATGCATTGGTGACGGCCATTGTATTGCGTTAGACAGGACTTGTGATGGGAAGATGGATTGTTTGTTATAATATTAATTAATCGGTCTTATCATTAATTTATAGGTGCCGATTCATCTGATGAATCGCCAAGTTTTTGTCGTATGTTTTAAAAATTTTATCCATTTACCTTATATATGTTAAATATTAAGTCGTACGATTCTGTCCAGAGGATTATTATTTGTGTGCAAATCGGCGCTGTATTCAAGAAACAGGACGTTGTAATGGTGTTAACGATTGTGGTGATCATTCTGATGAAGTCGATTGTGGCAATTCCAAATCAGGTAGCCGATCAGATATTAGCAATTCTAGCACATTGACAACCGCTGGATGCCAATCTGGTTCTTTTGCTTGCTCTAATGGTCACTGCATCAACCAAAGTCGCGTTTGTGATGGTCATATTGATTGTCAAGATGAAAATGTGCATTTTTAATTAGATTAATTTTAAAGCTTTATTTCAGGTTTCCGATGAAAATAGCAAAACCTGTCCTGGATTACCTATTGACTGTAGGGGTGTTCGTATTAAATGTCCAAAAACTAACGTATGTATCCAGGTTAATTATATGTAGTAATGATTTAGATTTTAATTCGTAATTTTATTTTAGCCTTCCGATTTATGCGATGGTTATGATGATTGTGGAGACTTGGTATGTCAAAAAGAAAATGTTTATTGTTTTAAATATTAAATCTTAAGTCGGATGAGCAATCATTGTTTTGTTTAAATCAACCATGTTCACAACACTATGCTCGTTGTCCCTCTGGTCGATGCATCCCAGAAACATGGTTTATTTCAAATTTTCTTTTTTAACCCCTTTATTAATTTCTAGGGTCTGTGATGGTGATATTGATTGCGCTGATGGTGGATGGGATGAAGTAATTATTTGATAATGTACATATGTATTAAATTGTTTCAGACGCATGCAAATTGTACTGACACAAATGGCAAACGTGTATGTGTTGGCAAATATTTATTCCAGTGTGATAATTCTAAATGCATTTCCCGGGCATTTATTTGTGATGGAGAAGGTCCATAATTAAGACCATTAAAGAAAATTATTTCAATTTTTATTTTCTAGATGACTGTGGTGATGGTAGTGACGAGTCAATTGCTCATGTATACATAAGAATACCTTAATATTTATTACCAAATAATATTTTACAGAGCTGTGGAAACAGAACATGTATGGAAGATGAGGTCCCAAACATTTTTATTTTTACTTTTGTTGATTTTTAGTTCAACTGCAAATCCAACAAACATTTAGCTCAACCTAAATACGAATGTATACCTAAAACTTGGTTATGTGATGGAGATGTTACCTGTGTTGGGGGTGAAGATGAAAGTGAGGCCTTATGTGGCGTTGCAAAGAAACCTTGTAACAAAGGTTGATGGATTAGCAAATTTATTTTACTATTTTTATTATAATAGGAGAATTCCGTTGCGCAAACAATAATTGTATACATGCATGTGAGTTCTATTTTATTTTCTGTTTTTAAATCTTAATTAAATTTTAGCTTGGGTTTGTGATGGCGACAATGTAAGCCAATACAATTAGTTTTAATTTTTCTTTATTAGGATTGTTTGGATGGATCTGATGAGCATGCAAATTGCAGTAATTTATATCATCCTAGATGTCATTATAATTAATATGTTTTGTCAATTTTAGCATACCAAGCATGTCAGCCTGAGCTTTGGCAATGTAAAAACCATAAGGTTGGATAATCAATTATTAATGAATATTTTTTAATCTTTAAGTGTATTCCAAACTGTGAGTTTATTATTTTCTTTTTGGGGTTTTTTGAATAAAATTTCAATTAATGTGCTATTTATCAGCTTGGCGGTGTGATGGAAATAGTGAGTTCATTTAATTTGTGAAAAAATTAATTTTTAATTTAATTCACTTTAAGCTGACTGTGATGACGGTAGCGATGAAAAGCACTGTTCACCTGAAGAGATTTCCGCTCATAATCTTACTGGCCTTACTGCTGCCACCTTACTTTCGGCTTTAAATTGTGCTGATTCCCAATTTGAATGCCAGAATGGGCAGTGTATTGAAAATCAAAAAGTGTGTGATTCTAATTACGTGAGTTTTTATTTCTTATAAAGAAATAAAAATTTTAATTTTTTCAGGATTGTTCAGATCGCTCTGATGAAAGTTCAAATTGTTGTAAGTATTTTCATTAACAAAGTTAAATGTTTTATTTAATTTCTTTAAATATTTTTAATAATTAGTTGTAAATGAATGCGAACAAAAGGAACACCCACTCTGTGAACAAAATTGTGTTGATTTACCTATTGGTTATAAATGCTTGTGTGATAATGGATTCCAAATTAACAGGGCAGATAACAAATCCTGTTTAGATATAGATGAATGTTTAGGTACAAGACAATCTGTGTTTAAAATTAGTTTTTAACATTTAAAGAAGGACTGTCCCTTTGCTCTCATTTTTGTGAAAACAAGCAAGGAAGTTACAAATGCTCCTGCCCTGAAGGGATGACGTTGAATGTTGATGGTTTTAACTGCAAACCGAACGAAGAGGTGGATTAAGTTTCAGGGGATTTTTAAACTCATTAATAATGATGAAAAATTGTTTGGATGTTAAAAGAATAGAAAAAACAAGATAGGGCAAATACTATTATGATCAAAAAGTTTTCAGAATATTTTTTAATCTTCTTATTTAGAAACCGGAGCCTTATTTACTGTTGGCAAATAAGCACTATATACGATTTATTTCAATTGGTTTTTATTTAATCTTTATGAGTGAAAATGAAATTTTTTTTAGATGGATCTCGATATGAACTTGTGGCTCAAGGTTTTGAAAATCTTGTTTCAATGGATGTTGATCCAGTTGAAGAACAAGTCTATTTGCTTGGTAGATTTTTGGACATTCATATTTTAAATACTTTTAATCTCCAGATGCAGGAAAATTGCGCATTTATCGCAAATCATTACATAAACTTAGTGAAGCACCAAGCAGCTATGAACAAATTATGCGTCACAATGTTTTTGGAGTTGAAGGAATTGCTGTCGATTGGGTTGGCCGAAAGTTATACAGTCTAAATAGACAAGATCGAGCTTTACGCGTTTGTGAATTAGATGGAAAATTTTGTCGCACTCTTATTCGTGATAGAATAGCACAACCAAAAGTTTCTTTAAAATCGAAATATTTGTTTAAATAATTTTAAGGCACTTGTTATTCATCCAAAGCGTGGTTATCTATATTACACTGAATGGTCTTTATATTTTTCTTTTGAAATTCTATACCTTTTAGGTCACTTCAACCGTACATCGCTAAAATGGCTCTTGATGGGTCAGCACCATATGGGACTGCAGATCCTGTTATTAAAATCGCTGAACGTGATTTAGGCTGGCCTAATGCTCTTGCTATCGATTACTATTCTGATAGACTATTCTGGGGCGATGCGCATCTTAATGAGATTAACTGGATGGATCTTCAGGATGGTTTTCACAAACGACATAGGGTACCAGCAAAGAGAACTTCGCATGTCGCATCCATCACTATTTACAACGAATTCTTGTTCTGGAGTGATTGGAATTTAAGACAAGTTATTCGAGCCGATAAATGGACAGCAAGCAATGAAAGTGTTCTTGGTTGGGTTTATTGTGTATTACCAATTATTTACTAAAATATTTTAGTGACTACCTTACAATTACCAAATGAACTTCGTATTGTTCATCCGTTGAGACAGGTAAACTAAGAATTTATATTAAATGTTAATATATGTATTTAGCCACTTTGGTCAAATCCTTGTGGTGATAACAATGGAGGTTGTTCTCATCTTTGTCTTATTGGTGCAGGTGGTGCCAATTTTTCATGTGCATGTCCAGACCAATTTTATTTGCTCCCAAATGGACGTGATTGTGAAGCCAATTGGTATCTTATCATTGAACAAATTTTATTAAATTTACAGCACATCACGGCAATTTACTTGTTCTGGCAGTGATTCAAAATGTATTTCCAGACTGTGGTATTGTGATGGCGAAAAGGCAATCTATTTTTAATTAAATTTTCAATTTTTTATTCACGAATAAATATCGATATTTTATTTATGATATTTTTAAGGACTGTATTGATGGTGAGGATGAGCCTAGTCGAGATATCTGTGGTTAGTTATAAATTGAGTGTCAAATTTATATTTTGAATTGCATCATAATTTGATTTTTAGGCGATCGTATTTGTCCAGTAGGCGAATTCCAATGTTCTAATCACAATTGGTCTAATAAAATTATTTTAAAAAATATTGTAAATGGAATTAAAATTCATTTATTTTCTAGTACACGTCCTTTCCAAATATGCGACGGACAAGGCATAATTTAATTTTAACTTTTTAATATCTTATTTTGTTTTAAGATGATTGCGGCGATGGAAGCGATGAACGTGATTGTGTAATTTCAATTTTTTTTGGTTTTTAATTAGGACTAAACTTCAGGATAAACCTTGCGATGATTGGATGTTTAAATGTTTGAATACTGGAAAATGCATTCCTAAAGGTTTTACATGTGATGGAGATGGTATTTTAATTATTTTTATGTTTTTACTTTATAATTTTGTAGATGATTGTGGTGACAGAAGCGACGAGGTTCTTTTTAAAAAAGGATTCCTTTTGAAAATTAATTTTAAATTTAGTCTGAACACATATGTAAGAATAGATCTAGAAACTGTACCGCTGAGGCATGTTTTATCACTTTGATCTTTACTTGATATTTAGGAGTTCCGTTGCTCTAATCATAAATGTATTCCTAAAAGGTTTTGTTAAAATTTACTCGAATAAAAAAATTAAATATAATCTATAGTTGGAAATGCGATAGCGAGGGTGAGAAATTAATTTGAATTATTGTTCTAATGCTAATTCTGAAGATGACTGTGGTGATGGCAGTGATGAACCAAAACCTGAATGTGATAAAGTTGAATGCCCACGTGGTTGGTCTCGGTGTTCTAATACTTACCGTTGTGTGCCCGATTGGGCATTTTGTAATGGGCAGGATGATTGCAGAGACGGGTAAATAAACAGGGTTCTGTCATTTAATAATTATTCTTCTAGTTCTGATGAATTACCTTCGCGTTGTCCAGCATGTGAGGAACAAGGGGAATTTCGATGTGTTACTTCTGGTAAATGCATCCCCAAGCGCTGGATGTGTGATAGCGAGAACGGCAAGAGATTTTAATAATTAGTTTCCTTTAAATATTTTTAAATATAGATTGTAGTGATAATTCGGATGAAATCGATGAACAATGCGGTGGTATGGCTTTATTTTTATTCTTAACAAAAATGATTTTTCACATAAGGTACTTCACGTCCTTGTTCTGAGTCAGAATTTCGGTGTAATGGTTTGCATAAATTTTATTAAATTTTTTATAATTATTCTCTAAAATTTTAAGAAGGTCGTTGCATTCCACACGCAAAGGTTTTTAATTATTTTTATTTAAATTTCGAAATTTTTTAAAGGTTTGCGATGGAACTATGCAATGTAATGATGGTTTGGATGAATCACAATGTACACTTCGAAAGTGTGCTGATGGTTTTCGAAAATGCGGTTATAATTTAAAACATTTAAATTAAATTTATTTCAATTAAAGAGGATGGAACATGTATTCTTGAGCATAAATGGTGTGATAGAAGGTTACTTTTCTTAATTTTAAATATTAATTTTCTTTAATTAGACGCGATTGCGTAAATGCTTCAGATGAAATACACTGCGAGGATTACGTAAAAAATTTTGTATACAATTTGTTTGTACATTCATTATAAATTTTGTAGCCAAATAGAAGGCGTTGTTCTCCTAATGAATTTGGTATTTCAATTTTATATTTTATTTTGTTTAATTAATCGACTAGAGTGTTCAAACAGTGTGTGTATCTCTCAAAAGTTTATTTGTGATGGAGATAATGGTAATTATTTTATTTTTTTGTAAAATTTTTCCATAGATTGTGGTGACAATTCTGATGAGACAAATGATCAATGCAAAGTTGCTCTGTATGTCTTTAACATTACAAAATTAATTTTTAACTATTTAATAAAAGATGTGATCCACCTCTACGTTTTCGATGCTCCCATTCAAAGCTCTGTTTGAACATACTTCAACTTTGCAATGGGTTAGAATTTGAACACTAGAATTCTTTCCATTAAATTCATTTTTTGTCTTTTCTAATTATAATTTTATTTAGGTTTAATGATTGTGGTGAACATGATCATTCAGACGAACATCTTTGTGAGATTTTTAATTTTTACTTTTTCTAAAATCAAAGTTCCATTGTAGCAATGTGTTCTTCTTTTTCCGAATATGGAGACTGCTCAACCGATGAATTTAAATGCACTAACGGTAAATGTATTAATGCATCTTTGGCTTGTGACAGGAAAGATGGTAACATAGAATATTTCTTTTGTTTTTTTATTTAAAAATTATATATTAGATTGTGGGGATGCAACAGATGAGATTGGTTGTATTAAACAAAATGGCAAGAGTTGTTCCTTAAATTCCGAAAATGGTGGCTGTCAGCATCTTTGCAACGATGTTCAGGGTCTTTTATTTATAAATATTATAGTTAATATTTCCAAATAGATGGTTACTATTGCCATTGCCGTGATGGTTTCACTACAGGTTATTTTATTTACCGAGTTATAGAGATGGACTATTTTCAGACCCTGGCAATCCTTTTGATTGTATTGATATTGATGAATGTAAAGGCAACAATACGTGTACACAAATGTGTTTAAATACTAAAGTTTTCTTTTGAATTTATTTTTGTATTACATTTTGTATACCCATAAAGGGCTCTTATTTATGTAAATGTGTTGATGATTACAGTTCGGGCGTTGTTATTGGTGCTATGAATGGGAAAGATTGTCGCGCCAACGGGGAGGTATTTAAAACTATTTGAACCAAAAATTTTTCTATTTTTAGCACCCTTTGATTATGGTTGCTTCAGATGATATGATCCTTCAAGTATTTATAAATATTCTTAGCATTTTATTTGGTTTATGCTTTTATAGTTTACTCTAGTTGGTTCTCGTGGTCGTGTTAATGCTGCTTCTCGAAGATCACCCTCACATCAACAGCGGAGTATCAACGCAATTGAGTTTGATCCACGACGAGAATTTGTATGGATTTTTTATTTATCTCTTTGATAAATAATTTTTAAGATGTTTTGGTTGGACACTTATCAAAAAGTATATTTTTTTAATTACTTACAAAATACAAACATTCAAACATTATAGAAGATATTCCGCTCTTCCCTACCAAAAGGAAATCAATCGGTTTCAGTTATATTATAATCTTTAACTTTAAAATAAACTTTAAGCATGAAGGACAAGAATTATTAGTTAACTTTGGCGATAACATTTCACCTATCAGTTTTGCTGTGGATTATTTGACAGGGTTTTAAATTTAAGAAATTATTTATAAGTATATCGTTATATAGAAATTTATACATTACTGCAACTGCAAGCGATAATAAAATGTCCGAGAAATCAGCGCTTGCAGCAGCAGCTGGCCGTCGAAGGAAACGATTTAGTGAAGGCATTGTTCCTGAATTTTCTTCTGATGGAAATGGCGTAATATATGTTACAACTTCGGATGGTAGATATCGACGAACGGTTTTAACATATTTCATACATGGTTTTAATCATTTTATAAGATTATTTCTGGTCGTTTGCAAATTCCAACGGCTATTGTTACCTTACCAAAATTAGGCCGTATCTGTTTTTCAGATTCTGGATTTGAAGCTAAAATTCAATGCGCCGACATGGATGGAAATAAAAGAAAGGTTTTATTTTTTCTAGGTTTTAAAATGTTTATGGAAATTAAATTTTTAATTAATGTATATAAATTTTTTTTTACATTACCAATGATTTTAGACAATCATAAGTGATTTAATTTATTCGCCAACTACAATGGCAATCGATGAAGGGCGTAAGTTAATATACTAAAAACTTTTCAATTTTATTTCCATATTTCGTTTATGCTTAAGGTGATAATCGAATCTATTGGAGCGATCCTAAATATCACAAAGTAGACTAATTTCGATTTATTTAACATACTTACTTTCCTTCCCAAGGTTGACTCATGTCTTCCTGATGGTTCACGTAGGCTAACTAGTGAGTGAATTATAATGATTATAAAATATTATCATAAAGTTGTTCGGGACATAAGAACTCCTTGGGCTATCGATGTTTTTGAAAATCATCTATTTTGGACATCAGGGAACCCAATAAACTCGGGCTCAGCAGGTTTGTTTTAGAGGGTTAAAAATTTTATTTTACGATTATATTATTAAGTATCCAAAGAGTCGCAAAATTTATACATCCAAGACAAATTTGGTCGTAGTCGTCTTACGTAAGTATTAAGTTCATATTTTATATTAAATAATATAATAAAAAATATCATGAATGAAAAGTACTGTTAAAAACTTATAAAAAATAGAAGGAATAACTTAATTTTTAGCATTGTAGCAAGTGCCATAGATGATGTTCATGCCTTGAGGATTCAACAAAGGTTAATCTTTTTGCTTTAACTGTTCGATTCCATGTTTTTTTTAGATTTGCTAGAGACATGCTTCGCGCTGATAGTTCTTGTGCAAAAGCACAATGTTCCCATTTATGCGTTGAGTTGCCTTCGGATGGTTTTAGATGCCTTTGTCCTGATGGAAGTACACAGTTCGATGTTTGTTATAGTATTTAATTATATTTCCAATAAAAAAAATCTTTATTTTTCTATAATTCTCATACAAAACATTTATGATTTTCTTAATTTTAGGATGGTACATGTGGATCTGCCAGGATAGAAGAATTACCGGTATTTATATTTATACGAAATTTTATTTATTTTATTAGATTCCCAAGCAATGTTCATGTCAAAATGGTGGACATTGTCTTTTGGATGGTACTTGTGATTGTGGCGATTTTGAAGGCGAATTTTGTCAAAAACCGTCATCTGTCAGTAAACAATTGATTGGACGATTTGGTATATACATATTTCTATTAATAAGTTATTAAATTCTAGGAAACGGCGCTTATTATGCATTACTGTTGATGTTCACTATGTTGTTATGCTTAGCGGTGATTTTTTTCAATTTTTATTTAGATATAGTTATATATATAAATAACGAAATTAAACATTAAAATCATATATTTATAAGGTGATGACTGCTTTATCTATTTTTATATACAAACGCAAGAGTGCGATAAACAAAAAAAGATTGGCTTCTGGCGAAGGATCTTCTATTGGTGGTGCTTCTGTAGTTACATTTCATGGAAACGTAATTTCCTTCTCAAATCCTGTTCTCGATGTAGATCGACAAATACACCAACATCAACATGATAATGTATGCACGTCGTTTCTATTTTATGGATATAGATTGTTTTTTAGACCCTTGTTGAGGAATTACATTCGTCCCCTATCAAATTGCCACAAAGTAGAGAAATGTCTGATGTAATAACTACAACGTTTACGAATCCTGTCTATGAGTCTGATGTTCTTGATTCGTTTGATGATGACAGTAGAAGATCAAAACTCGAGAATGTTGACACGGGCAAAATGTGGGTTTAGTTAAACTAATTCGTTACTTATGTGTATATAAAAAATATTTTTCAAATTATTTCAGAAATCCGGTATTTGAAGAACAACATAAACCAAAAAATTGATCTTACACCTTTCTGATATGATATTAATAATATCCTTTTATTAATCTTTTGATACATATATGTATTTAATATAATATTATGTTTATTATCATCAGTCAACAAATGATACAAGATGATTTAGACAAACCCATAACTTGTAATGTTTGCCGCGTCTATTAGATTTCATGTTTTTGTTGCTAACTCAAAAGTTAATTTGTTGATTGATTTTACATTGTTGCATTTCATACTTTTTTTTTTATTCTTTATGGAATTTTGTGCATAAATTTTAATAGGATAAGACCAATTGTTTTAGAGAAAATGATATTGAATATAGAGAAAAAGAGTTATTGAAAGAGTGTTGTGATAGAGAACGAATGATAAAAAAAATTGGGGAGCGAGCCAACTCAACGCGAGCCAACTCAACGCCATTCACTATAACTTTGGAAGGAATAGATCATTTTAGGTGTTTTTGGTACCATTAGATAGAGGAGTAAATATGCTACAAAATTACAAAAAATCAGAATTCTAGGTAAGATAGAAAAAAAGTTACGTTCGAAAAACTACAGATTTTCAGAAAGTTCGATTTTTTGGAGGTTTTTCGACCTTAACTTTTTTTGTACTTTTTCTAGGATTCTGATTTTTTGGTATTTTGTAGCTAAGATTCTGTTCTAACAAATGGTACCATAAACACTAAGAAGTACCCAACCATTCTTAAGTTACATCGGCTGGCGTTGAGTTGGTCCGGCGTTGAGTTGGCCCCAACCCAAAAAATTGCCTAGGAAGAGAGAAAGAAAGAAATATAACGGGAGAATAAAAGTGGAGATTGCGACCTGTGCAATAATTTAGTTTTTGTTTAAAAAAGCAAATTCGCATGGAGGATGGGTAAGCGGTTTCTGATGCCTGAGTGCAATAATTGTGAAGTTTCGTAAGTACGAACTTAACTGATAAAAATTTACAATGATGACATCGCACATATAAAATCGAATTTAATCTCATCTACATTTAATTTCTACTCTGTTTTCTCTGGTCACCCTTCTACTAATGTGTGAGATTTAACTAAACTTTTCTTAAACCTTAATAAATATAACGGGAATTATTGCATAGGATGCAACCTTTATTAATTTATTCCATTATATTTCTTCCACTTTTTTTCTCTGTATTATATAATCTTTTTTCTCTGTTAATTTTCAGATAGCTTAAAAAATTTGTTACAACGTCAGAGGATAGTCTTTTTCTTACTGTATTGACTTTTAAATTAATTAAAATTTTATTTTTATAAATTAACTGTTTTTTTATTTATTAATTTTGCTTTCGCCCTGAAGAAATCCGGACAGACTAAAAACCACCCGTCACAAATTTTAAATCAATTTTATTCCTGCAAAAATATAATCGCAAAAAGATTTATGTCAAGTGCAACAAAGCATAAAAATTTAAATAGTCATAAAATTGAAACTTTCTTATTATAAAAAATCATAAGCGATTCAAACAAATCCAAAATTGTGTGCCTTGATCGCCAATAGCAATTTTGAAGCCAAAATTTTCTTTGAAGAATAAAGGGGTACATATAAACGAGATATACATCTTTAAAAAATAAACATAAAAAGGTAAAACTAAATAAAGTAAAACTTACGTGTTTGCCGTCGGAAGATGAACATCATCAGCTGGTCGAATCCTTTAATAGTATAAATTTTTTAAGATTGTTTATGAAACAAGGATAGTTTTATAATAAAAAAATATTAAATAATAGTTTGATATTGCATAAAATGGACTATAAATTAATAAAAAAATAATTACATAATTGTAGGCAAAGGTTGAAATCCTTCTTCAGTAGATGGCAGATTTGGAGAACCAGTCCAAAAGAAACAAAGATCCTAAAAAAGTGAAAATCCTCAAGATCTAAAATAATAAAACCTGTTTTTCTGCATTGCTAAACTTGTTAACAACTATCCAAAAATTCTTCTTGTATTTAGCAAGTAAATTAGCTGGTGCAGAACTTTCGTCAAAGAACTTGGTAAAGCTTTGCAAAATTTGTAAATTTATGTTCGAACTTCCACAAAGGATTAATCTCATATCCTCAGCAGTTAAATTAATTAAAGCATCTGCTGGTAGTACATCGAAAACACCACGACGCATAGCTAAAGAATAAATCATTATTTATCAGGTAACCAAAAATACCATCAAGGCTAGCCTTATTTCTGCCAATGAGACGGTTTTCAACAAAAAGATAAATGTATTCCAAAACATTTTCACTGGTTACAGAAATATCAGCACCACCAGGCTTCAATTCAAGCGTTCCACCACCCTAAAATTAAATAAATTTTTGTAAAAAATTAAAAAAAACCTCTTCAGTAGGCAAATCAACTGCAAATGTCATTTCAAGTTGATTAAAAAAATCTTCTGATTGGAAATTTTCATCAACTTCATTGTATACAATGGATCGCAAAGAATCGAAAAGCGCGGTATCGAAGAAAGCCATATCATACCAGTTAATGTTGCGTCCCAAAATGTACTTGAAAACATAACGAGAAAGTCTTAAAATAAAAAGAAACCAATTGTGCACAAAAAGGTAAAAACTTACGGCAATGGAAAAATTTCCATATGCTGAAGGCAAATGCCAATCAATCTAAGGAAGAGTTAACTGATTTTATTAATAAAAATTTATTCTACCTTCCTACATTCCGAAAAGCATTTAAACGTTGAGATGTGCAGCTCACACCAGTAATTGGTGTAAAGAAACCACCAGATTTCGCTGAAGCTTTATAGAAAAGAGGTTGTTCAGAACCAACCGGAAGAATAAATGAGTTAATGCTAAGTGCAGGGGTTGAAGGAGTAGGCATAAGGGCCGAAACAGAAGTAACACCTTCAGCAGGTGTGTTGGTGGCGTTAATAGTGCTGCTCCGAAGTGTTCGACCTAAGTTGGAAATGAAAAGCTATGAAAATTTAGTAAAACCATACAAACCTGAATCTTCTGACTTCGGTGCACAGGGAGTTGTAGGACCAACTGAGGCTGATTTTCCAACATTTTTTGAAGAATCCGATTTGCTAGTTCCATCCTCATTAACGTTTTCAAGCGACGGTAAATGCTTTACACTTATTAGAGCCTAAATTAAAGGAAAAATAAATAAAATGAGTAATAGTAAAATAACCTCTGCTACAGCAGCATAAAAGTGCCGTGCAACTCCTGTACCTTCTCCGGGCTCATCTCGAAAAGTCACTTTTACCTTTTTAATAAATTGTTAAGAAATAAAAATTAAAAAAAGCAACTTTATGAGAAGCAAGAGGTAATGCTCTTCCTAAACCACCTGCAACTGCTGCACTAGTACGAGCACCAGAAAGTTGTTGACCTGATGGTGTAGCTGATAATGATGAAGTTCCACTTGCTCCGCTCATACGACGTACATAATGATGATTTAACTGACGGAAAGTTTGTTGAAGAAGAACATACTTTTCACGAGGCATTTGCTAAAAAAGTGAAGGTAAAATCTATATTAGAGTTGAACATACACTAAAAACTAGATCCTTTGTTTGTAAACTTTTAAGTCGATCCATTTGTTTTCGAAATTGAGAATAACGCACATTAAAAGAACAAACTTAATTATAAAAAAATAATTACATAAATTATTTAAAAACCTCCTGTTTTATGAATTAAAACAGAATGTGAAGAATCACCTCCAAACCATTTCGTAATATCATCATGAAAAGTCTGCAGTTTGAAAGGTTTAAAAAATGAAGAAAAAAACTACCCGAGCAATGAAAGAAATCGTACGATTCCACCGTCCAATTGAACGCTGCATTGTATTACAAATCGGAAAGCTCAACTGTTTTGCAGTAGAATCGTCTGTGCTTGTACATATATCCATATCAATGGAATCTCTTCTTGTTTCACGTGAAATTTTCTTAAAAGATAGAGATCCTTTGTCACCTTCAGATTGAAACAAGCGATTTTGTAATTCAGCATAAGACATGGGAGGTTGAGAAAGACTTTGATGAGCTGGGAATTTAATTCCGTGCTCAAAAGCAATAGACTTAAAATTCAGTTTTAATGACAAAAATAAAAAAATAATTATTATAAACCCGATGTAAAGATTTTGTTCGGTAAGGCGGAGGAAGAGCAAATAATACATCTCGTTCAGCTTCAGCATTAAGAAGATAAGGTCTAGCAGAAAGTGGTAAGGCGTTGGCAGCAGTATAAGTGAAAGCATGATGCTTGTCAATATCGCTTAAATTTAAAAGTAGATAAATTAAAAAATAAACCTTAATGTGGAATATGAAATTGAATTGGAACGTCTGAAAAATTGGCGAAGCTTCTTTTTCTTTTGTTCATCATTGTCTTCCTGGCGTATTTCAGATTGGCCTCTAGTAAAACGGCTATTTTTAACAGAAACAACAGACGATAATTTAGCATTTTCCAATTGGTCGCCAAAACAAATATGGAAAAGATAAGCTTCAGTAATAAATGCCATATCTCTGAGTGCATTGAATTCAAGCACTGGTAAGTCATCACCTTTAAAAAAACGCGTTATTTATATAGTTTTGTCAAACCATTTTCAGATGAATAACATCGCAAAAGAGAAAAAATATAAGAAATATATTCGGTACGAGCCATATCCGGACTGTCACCCGTTTCTCCATTTCCATCACCAATTCGTTTTGTTCCCGTGTTGACTCGTTTAGTTAAAGGTTTCTTTTGTTCAGAAGTACGATTTCGTTGAGAAGTTAATGAACGCTGCTGATCTTCACGGCGTTCTTCAGTTGCGTCTGAAAGTTCAATTTGATTTGAATTCAGAAGATGTGAAACGGAAGAGTTCATCAAGGCGTTTGAATACCGTAATTGAGCTTCAGTTCTACGAAAAAAATTGAATTAAAATTTAAAATCAAAATAATTTAAATTATTTGAAAACACACTTATCCATTATCGAATAAAACCAATTCCATGTAGGATCCAAACATTCATCAAAAGCATCCTAAAATGAACGAAGGTCTAAAACAATTTCAAACAATCAAACCTTAAAAATGTTAAAAAATTTTGGATCCAATTCAAGAATATTTATAATTCCTTTTTGTTTGTTATTTTGAATCTTATAGTTCTCATAAAAGAATAATTGAAGTAATAACTCATCAATCAATTTGACTAATGTCTAAATAAGTAAAAGCTATATAATAAATCATAAAAAAACCGAAAAACATGCGCATAATTGTGTGCTTGTATTACTGAAAGCAAAGTCTCCGCTATCACCGAGATTTACTACTGCATTATTATCAGTACCGTGAGTTGACTGAGCAGCTAGAGGCAAAGAAGTTCCCCCAGAACCTCCCAAATTCACTGAATCATTTGCAGACGTTGATGCCGTCGTTGAATTCGCTGTAGTCGATCTTAGCACTGTTGAACGAGGATCGGTAGGTCTAGGAAGATACAATTAAAGCGTTTTCAATATACTTACGTTCGATTATTTGTTCCACTGACTAGCGCATTATTATTGTTATTTCGCACCCAAGAGGTTTCATCGAAATTAATACTTTCACCCCATCCCAAACCACCACGCCGTGAACTATCACCACTAATGTTAGATGTAAGATTTGTTGTAGTTGCACCAATACGCGAAGCTGACTCAGAAGCACTAACTGCTATTTGAGTTTGAGAATCAGCCTGGCGAGCTCCTTGTTCAATTGAAATTGTAGCAGATGCATTACTCCCCTCACCATTGATACTGTTTGCAGTTTCGGCAGATGAGGTCGTTAATGGTCCGCCAATAGTCACTGTTGCAGTATCATTCGAGTCACCCTCACCATCAAGAGGATTTACATCAGAACCACCTTGCCCATCGCCATCATCATCGTCGTCATCATCATCATGAATGTCAAAATATGGCTCAACTTCATCATCATCGTCATCATCATCAATGTCATGATCACTACCATATGCATCTTCCTAAAAAATAAAATTAAATTCTGTTAGATAGATTTAATAAATATACTGCTTCATGATCATCCAAACTCTCCTCCAACCCTGTAGCAGTTTCTTGACGACGTCTGCTTTGTTCAGAAATTGTTCGCTCACGAACGCTAAAGGAATTACTGCTATTTTCTCGAGTCCTTGAAACTAAAGCCGGCATATCTAGATCATCTTCATCGTCATCATCATCATCTAAACATCTAAATTAAATGTAAGCTGGAAATGTATACTTGACATATCATCATCGCTAGAACGCTCCATGACAAGATCTGTTGCTTGACTAGTGTCACCACGACGCATATCAACTAACTATATAAAGTGCTTTTTATTAATAAAATTTCATAAATAACAAACCGTTTCAGTATGACCACCACCTTGCATAGAGATACGAAGTAATGAAGATAAATCCCGTTCATTTGACAAATGTTGTTGTAAAACATCCAAAACATCTTCATTCGAAACAATGCTTGCATTTGATTTAACAATACCCGAACGAACAGGCGAAATTAGAACATCAGAAACCCCAATCAATTCAAGTAAGGAATAGCTTATTAAGGTCTAAAAATTTTGAAAGATAAACGAAAAAATTATAGACCTGGAAAACTCGGCGACACTTAGCCACAAAGGCAATAATCTTGGTTTTCTTTTGATCCTTTTTTTCATTAGACGAAGAATTAAGAGAAAGAGCAGCGGGTAAACTAGCACGAACTAATGAAAGAACTCCAGAGATAGCAGCAGCACGATAATTCTGCAAAGAATCGCGTAATGCAGCCACAGCTGAAGTAGTAGAGGTGCCAGGCTGGCTTGAATTAGACTGAGTGGTAAGTGGATAAATTAAAGATGGAGCATCAGAAGCCGGAATTGCTTTGTTAATATCATCAAAGATTGTTGCTAAAGTGAAATAAATTCAGTCAAACAATATAAATTATACCAAGCAATGTGCCATTAGCATTTGGTGAAAGTAAAATAACCATAACAAAAAGTCGAATAACTGATCGAACAAACCGTTGAATTAAAAAATGTACTTCATCGTCAGGTTTCTTCAATTGTTTATTAGCCTGTCTCACAAGTAGATTAAGGAGCGTATCAAGACTACTATCATCACACCAACCAAGTAGAGTCAAAACAAATTTGTCTAAATGTGTAGAACCATTATGCTCGAGTAAGTGAAAAACATTTTCCAAAACAGGTTCATCATCTTCATTACAATTCCTAGTGTTACTTGAAGTAATTTTCTTAAATTTTTTGATGCCAATATACAGCAGGCTTTTTACAACATCCCAATTTCCTATAGCCAAATCGAGAGCTAAAGTTTAAAAACAAAATTGTATAATAGAATATAAAAAGAGTTAAACCTTTCCTTGCAAATTTTGGAGGTTCAAGATCATGCTCAGGAATAGTCGTACCATTAGCTGCTGTTGTTGATGTAGGACCTGGGCGCTTACTTCTTTTTGTATAACCTTCTTGTTCAATTAACTATAATTATTCAAGAAATTATCTCATTTAAAAGAAAATTTAAACCTGTCTACCAACAGTGCGAGCCAAAAAGAGTAAAATATGATCACCTTTAGAGTTAAGACTATCAATAAGCTGATGACATTGTAACATGACTGTATGAGATAATTCACATTTAAATTTAAAAATAAATAATAAACCAGAAAGCAACTGCTCCCTTTTTGCCGTGTTGCCAGCAACCAAAGCTTTGCATTCACACTTTTCCCAACAATCGCAATAAGCAGTTGGTGATGTTTTCTTCAATCTAAATTTATTTTAATAATATTGATAAAAATTATAAAAAAAAATATTTGCAAACTCACTTGCAATCATGATTGCGATGACAAATAAGTGCTGAAAAAGTTATATTTTATTAAAACAAAAAAGAATACCGCATTCCGTACAACAACAAAGTGTTCCGACAAGTCCACAGGTTTTACATTCATAAATTTTTTGTGGGGTATGTTCCTCACCTGTCCAAGTATAGCCTTAAATTTAAAATTTATAAAAATACTTTGAAATATTATCAATCATTAAAATAAAAAATGAAAAAGTTAATACTGCATGTGTCATTAGCACAAAGAATAAAAAGCGCATTATCATCAGTTGAATCGTCAGATCCAACACTCGGCATTAAAATATCGACAATATCTGAAGTTTCAAAAATTAAACAAAAAAGGGCAGAAAGATACCCTGACTCCATTCTCGAACGTCAATTGCAGTTTGCCACATCAGCTGAGCTGCAGAATATGCTCGATGATATATTGCAGATTCAAACGGACTTTGCCCATTGATATCACGCTGTCGCATTAATTCAATGAAATACTCACGAATCACGCCATTTTTGCATAATTCACGTATTATTTCGATAGAATCAGCTTTAAAAAATTTTTAATAAAAAAGTGTAAGAAACCTTGACGTTCTTTAGCAGAAACTGGAATTTTTTTATTAATAGTAATATCAGATAGATCAGTCATCTCAACAGATTCATTGTTTGCCTCTGTCGACGAATCTTAAAATAGAAAAGGTAATTTAATTTTGAAAAAAAACCTTTTTTAGAAGTATCAGTAGTTAATTCGCTTAAGAGTTGTCGTTGCTGTTGTTGTGCTTTTGCTCTAGTTGTAAGAGGAGAACTAATCATCTCTTGCCATTTACGATCATAACTAAATTTTTATGAATTAAAAATAAAAAAAATCCTTAGTCAGGAAAAAGGTAAAACAAATAAAAAGAAAAAAATAACCGTATTTTCGTTGCTTCAGCTTCAACCGTGTCAGTCTTAGAGATAGCAGTTAGCTTAGAATCAGTTGCATCCAAATCAGCTTGGTCAACATTTGTCCGGCTGTATGCATTCTGTACAGCAATCTACATGTCAAAAATACTTTAATGCTAATTAATTGAAAAATTACATGAAAAATATTGCGATTTCCTTCTGCCTGTTCACAGACAATCGCAGGCTGTTTTTCAATAGGAAAAGTTAAAAGATTTGTTAGAATTCTAAGGACCACATCAAGTTGACTAAAACAAAATGAAAAATCGAAAAACTAAAAATAATTTTAAAAACAAACCAAAAAAGAATGGCTTGTACAAGTGATCCGTACTCGGTAAGAGCGTTTACAGGGTTCGGTGAAACTAATGCAACTATCAAGAGAAGTCGATTAGCCCCTTTATTTGTAAGATGGTTTCGATTTTTCTTGTCCATGTTAAGCTGTTCTAATAATAAAAAGATTGCCATTTCGCAAAATATGTATAAAAAACCTGAACAAATGCAGGAGTTACGAATATCAATTGATGTGAAAAATCTAAAAAATAAAACAAATGAAAAAACAAAAAATAACCGAATTCCCATTCCAAATTGAAGAACTCTGCCCAAACCAGTATAAGAAAATTGTTTATAACCGCCAGTTATGTTTCTCAAAAGAGGTTGAAAACTACCACCAACGCTATCATGCATAAGTAAAATTGAGTCCTTAATAAAAAATAATTCAAAATGTAGAAATGGAAGACATACATCTCCATAATTTTCAATGGTAGATGAGAATTCATTTATATCGTCCTTGTTTGGAGTCAATGCTCCAAAGTTGACTGGTATAGGATGATCACTAAGTAATTTGCCAACACAGCTTATTCGAAGTAGATGCACACGTGAACGCTTTTCACATAAAATTCGAAAACCTTAAAAACATTGTTTAAAGGATATGTTAAATCTATCTCATGAAGAAACATAAAATATAAAGTAAACCTGTTAAATCTACAGCAACAGAAAGAACTCGTCTAATAGACGAGGGCAAGCGAATTTGTTTAAATTGCGATTGAAAATTTTCTGGAGATCTTGAACAACGTGAGGAGGCCGAGACAAGAACTAAATCATCTTTTCGCATAAGCCTAATACCCAACTTGCTAAGGTCCAATGATAGTTCATTATCAGCTTCAAGTTTCTCTAAGGTTGATTTAAAAACAATTCCGCAATAAGCACCATCAACCTTCAAAGAGGAAAATAAATGAAAATCGATAAATTAAAAAAATAATATTCTAAAAATGAACAAATAGCATACAATCTTAACGATGCTTGTATCATTGATAGCTTCCTCATGAATAAAAATACAATCCTTCAGATTCCAAGCACTTTCCTTCCCAGCAAATGCAGAGCTAATATTAGCATTATTTTCAGGTGTTGAAGCTTGAACAGTCGACGCTTGTTGATCGTTTTCGACTTGCGCTGAAGGAGCAGATCGTTTACGATTTCCAGATACTAAAATATTTGGACCTACACCATGTGACTTTCGCAATTTTTGTTTAAAAAGTTGCCAAAATACCCCAATACTTTTCGAAAAGATTTCAGAAATTGAACAAAAAACGAAAATACACTCATGTGGTACCTATAACACCTAAAATTAAAAAAAATATAAACTGAAAGGTAAGGAAAATAGGAAACATTTCTAAATTTCTACAAACGGGAAAATTTACAATTGAATGAAACACGCTTCTCCTTTTGTTGTTGTAGTTTCTCACCCTGATAGTTGTCAAAAGCCGCAGCGCTTCTGAAAAGCTTATGTTTTTAAGATTATAAGTCGTTAAAAATACCCAAAAACACGGAAACGACAGGTCTCGTTCAAGGTCCAAGCATCTTCATATAAAATGCCAATCTGAAAAATAATTGAAACAAAATATAAGAAAAAAACCATTGGAATCCCCTGACTAAAATTGACAGCCAGTGAACCAAACGAATAAATTGGAGTAGATTTTGTGCGCACCTTAGAGAAGAAATAACAAACAATAAAAATTCAAAACCTCGCTTCCAACTACGATTTCAGTTCCACCAGATTCAAAAGTAACCTGCTTTTTACGAGAACGGATTTTCTCCCAAAGCTTTCGACGTTCATTGAATGGATAAATTCCCCTGGAGCAAAAGAATATATAATAATAAAATCTAAATAATATAAACCTCCAAAAAATATTTCCATCTTTCGTCAAAACAGCACTATAAAGTGTACAGCAGAGTAATTTATCAACAGGCTCAGTAAAGTGAATAGGCTGTTCACAAAGTATTTTTCCCAATTTACTTCCACAACTTATATCTACAAAAGATCCAACACAACCATTTTTTGTAAGAACAACAGTACGAAGACCACAAGACTCCATGCTAATTATAGTATCAAAATCTTCTATTAGAATATAATTAAAAATAATCAAACATCTAAAAAAACCAGTGTCAGAAAAAAGAAGATGATTTGCAGAATGCAATGAATTATTTGGGATAGAATCAAGATCCCAGCTCCAACCATAAAGTTTTCCGTTATCCGCAAGAGCAATGAGTTCAGAATGCATTGATACAATTTTTACAAACTTCTTAACATTAGATGGAAATTGAAATTTTGTAGAACCATCACCAACATCATTGTCTTCTAGCCCCCAATAAATAAGGCGTTCATCAAGCAAAAAATGTTCTTGGAAAGATTGAGAGGTGTCCTTATTATCCTTATTTTGGTCTTTTGTTTTATCTTATTGAAAAATAAAATTAAAGAAACAGGATTGTTGATCAAACCTTCACCCTTGCGTTTTGCAAGATCACGAGAAATAAGATATTCATAACCATCGCCAGCAGAATAGATACTATCACTGTCAAGCAAAGCAGCTGCTGCAGCTCCACTGCTATCGGAACGAAGGCCGGCATCAAGAAGAGAAAGCAATTCTTCATGAAGATATGCTTCACTAGTGTCATCCAAATCATCCATTTCATCATCATCACGAGATAATAAATTGTTCACAGCCTCGTTTACGTTCAGGTTCGTTCGTTGTAGTTCTCGAACAATTACATCACGCGACTTTCCTTGCAAAACGACCTGAAGAAATTGAATAATCGTCAAAAAAATATACAACCTGGCATTGAACGATCAAGTCTTCTGGAACAGATGACGCCGGGAGCAAAGGACGCGAACGATTTCTATCAATTACAACACCCGTTCGGCAAAAACCACCAGAACGCGTACCTGGACGAGTCATCATAATGCGCTAAAATAAAATTACAATAATTCAACTATTCAAAAATACTCTTATTTTGGCAGTACGATTTGCAGCATTTGCAGCAGCATTAGTAGACGATGGTGCTGTATCAGTTGAACCTGCAGTAGTGGAAACAGCACCAGTAGTGGATGAACCAGAAGGGCCAGACTCATCTAAAATGTGTTAAAATGAAAAATAAAAAGAAACTTTTTTCATTTGGAGCTGATGATTCAATAGCGTTTGTCACAAGTTCATAGCGGAGTCGAACAATTCTATTATCCTTAAAATAAATATTAAAAAATCTTTCAGATAGAGAAAAAACATTGAGCAAGAAAGCAACATAATTATGTCCGGCTGTAACTTGCAAAATATTTTCTGCTGGCAATTTTTGTAGAATTGTACAACCAGGCGAAGTTGAGCAGAAGCCTTTATTCCTTTTATCAGCACATTCCTTAATCCTAAAATTCCAAACAAATAAATACGAAAAAAGATTAGTTAACCTTTCGAGCAAAAGATTCTCATTACCAGGAAGAGTATGTCCAAACAAAATAAGTTGTTTTTCTTCAGTCATTAAAACAATAATTGTTTTTTCTAATAAATTAAAATTAAATAAATTAATTTAAATAAAGAAAAAAGTCACAATTCAGTCATGATTACGGGTCAGTGCGAGGCGAGACCCCGATCTGGAAATCTCGACTCTTTTGATTTTCAGGATTTTTTGAATTTCCGATATTTATCCCGCAGGATCTTGTTTATATATCTGTTTTTAAAAATAATTCTGAATCGGGAACCATAATATGAAATAAATTCGGGTCGGTAAATTTCCCGAATTCATTTCATTCCTTGAAAAAATGTTTCAAAATACCCTTATTGTTAATATTATTGGTCATTCAAAATAATTTTTTTAAAATAATATTTATCATTATTTAGAAAATAAATATAGGTAGATATATCGCTTATTTGTTCAATTTTTTAAAATTAGTCTTTATGTTATTTCTGCATAGGAGATTGTCTAACAACAAATTCCAAATTATTTCTAAATACTAGTGATTGATTCTGTTGATTTTTGTTTGCATCTCGTTTTGCTTCAGATTTGTTATATACAATACCTTAAATATTTTTATTCATTATTTTTTTTTTTTTGAAAATTTTTATTTTACTTTTTTCAATTGATTTGTCATTTAATTCTTCATTCAAATTCTTTTTATTTAATAAAAGTAAAAAACGTTTTTTCCGTCCACTATCAAGAAAACTCGATTCGCCAAGATTTAAATAATTTTCTCTTAATCCTCTCCCTATTCTTCCAATTCCTCTTTCAATGTTTTCTTTACTATTACCACTACAAGGTGATAATGATCCACTTAATGCTATATTATTTTGTGATGGTGAATGCATAAAGGATGCTGATTTTTCAATACTTTGAATATTATTATTGCCTCCTGCACTGTCCATCATTACACCTATTGAATTAAAAATTCAAAAAATTTAAATATGCATTTATAATGTTCTTTAAACATAAAAATTTAAATTAACCTCCAAATGTATTGTAAACATTATTATTATTATTGCTATCTCCAATGCAAGCTCCATTAATTGATTGCTGACAAGCAGCATTGTTACAACCATTTGACTGTCCTCCTCCCAAAATTGTTTGTTGTTGTTGACAATTTATTGCATCAGCAAAAGTTGACCCACATTGTTGTTGATTGCAACTGTTCCCTCCTACTTGTTGTGATTGTGAATTCATCAATGGAGTTTGTCCATTATTATTGTTATTACAAGATCCAGAACACAAACATTCTGTCATTTCTCCATTATTATTTCCAAATGGGTCACTGCCCCCTCCATTTAACATTGTACCTCCACCACCTATCAATTGCTGTTGTTGATTAAAAATATTTTGACTTAGAGGGAATTGTGGTTGTTGGGAAATTATTTGTTGACATGCTGGTCCCTTTAAATGATTAAAAGGTGTTATTTTTTTTTATTACTAAATGTAATAATTTATTTGTAAATTCAAGCGGAATGAAAAGCCAACTAAAAATTTTACCCTTTGTATTGGTGGTATTTTCGCACAAAGTGATTGTAAAGGTGCAAATGTTGGTTGTACACATCCCATAGGAACAAAAGCATCGTGATTAAATTGTGGAAGAAGAATATCAGAAAATTTTTTGGCCATTAAATCGACAACACTTCGTCTTTTTCGACCATAACCACCACCTCCACCACACCCACAGCAACAAGGACCTGAACAGTATATTCATAATCAAAATAATGTTAACTGATGAAAATTTGTAAAATAAGAAATTTTTAAAATTTTTTTTCAATAAAATTTGAATTAATTATAACATACAACAACAGCAGCAACACGGTCTACCTATAATAATTTAAATAAATTCTTTTAATAACTAAATACTCACAGCAGCAACAACCACAACAACAAGGACATAACTAAAAAAAAAAAAAAAGTTAACAAATAAATAATTTACAATTAAATTTTAATTTACTTTTACTGGTGGCGGTGGTAGTTTAATTATAATTGGTTTACAGCAACAACTAAAATTTATTATATTTATATCTAATTTTCAATATTAAAATTTAATTTTTAATCTAAATAAGAAAAACCTAGGGCAACAGCAACAACAACAATTAGCATCTGCAAACTTCATTTGATTTTGAAAAGGAAAGAGAATAGGGATAAGCGAGAAAATAAGAAAAATAAAAGTTGAAGCCATTTTAAACTTATGTACTTAAAAATATTTTTTTTAATTAATTAATATTCAATAATTCTTTAATAATAATTATATTTGTAACAAAAAAAAAGTATAAATTTTGTTATTTATTTTAGCTTATTAAAATCATTAATAATTAAAAATTTATTGTTATTTAAAAGCATTGATAGTAAGAGTTACTAATTTTTATACTTATATTGGTGGTCTTTTTTTATTTATTAATATGTAGTCCTTTAAAAAAATTTTTTTTTGTTTATAAAATCGTCATCACCTTGTTACGAAAATATTTATTTGTTTAATAATATGTATCTAAACAATTTAATTAGCCACTAGTTTTATTTTTTTAAATAATTATTAAAAAAAATAAAGGAAAAGAAAGTTTAAATTGTATTAATAAGCTTTTTTTTCTTCATCAAGTTTATTTAATATGTATTTGTTTATTTAAGATTAATAGAAAACTTAAATGAATTGAATAAAACTTTTGCATATTATAAGTTGCTTTATTACTTGTTTTTTCTTTTGCTTTTTTTAATAAATATGAATATGTCCTTTATTTCCTTTTAATATATGAATCCGGTTAAAAATGAACTGCAAAAATCGGAGAAAATATGTTTACTCTTTTTTGTGGACAAAAATTATTTTTCTATTAATAGTTAGTGCTTAATTTGGAACTTTAATAGAAAAATAATTTATGTTAGCATTTACGTAATCATCGAGTTTTTAAAGAAAATAAATAAATTTGGGGATCTTGTTAATATTTAAGAAAATTATTTAAAAAAATTAAAATAAAATTAAAATTTAATTTTTATTAAATTTAAAGTTTATACATTTTATAATTAATATATTTGAGAATTATTATTTTTATTAAATTAATTTTTTATTTAAAAAATATCTTAAAAATTTTGGTAAATAAATCTTAAAAATTGTATAATTAAATCTTCATGGCAAGTAACAAAGAATCTTTATTTAGAGAAAAGTGAAAATATTTTATTTCATTGTTTCATTGTTATTTTTTTGACAACTTATTAGTAAAGAGCTATTATATACTTAAAATTATGTTGAATATTATAAAATAATTTTTATTTAAATAATCTTCCTAAAAATAATAATTAATTTAATAAAAATGTTTTTATTTTTTGCTTTTTTAATATTTATAAATATTAATTTATCACATGAGGAAATATTTAAAGAAAATAGTCTTATAACCTGCAATTTAACTAATTTAAATGTAAAAAGAAAATGTCGTTGTATTAATCAAAATAATAAAAAAATTGATTTATCAATAAAATCTTTAAAAATTTTAAAACGATCATGTGGTGGTTGTTGCTGTTGTTGTGAGTTGATTTTTTAAAAATTATTATATAAATAGTTAAATTATTAAATAACATTTAATTTATTTAGGTAGACCATGTTGTTGTTGTTGTAATAATTGTGGTTGTTGTAATTGTTGTAATCCTTGTTGTTGTAATTGTTCTGGAGGTTTATTTAATTTATAAAAAAATTTTTTCTAAATTTATTTAGAATGTCAATGCATTAGATGGGCTCCTTGTTGTAATTTTTAATTTTTATTTTTTTAGATTAAAAAATTTAACTTTAAGGCTGTCGACCTTGTTGCTGTGGATGTATTAAATAATTTAATAAATTAAAAAAAAAATATATTTAGGTACTGGCTACGGCAGGAAAATGATGAAAATAAAATGATATTAAGCTCAATTTGTAGAAAGAAATTTATTTAATTATTAAAATTGAAAAATAATTCTAAAATTACATTAAACTTAGTTTTTTTTTAATTAATTAAAAAATGATTTACCAATAAATTAGTTAAAAATATTTTTAAATGATTAAATTAATAAACTTTTAGTATATTTTAACTAAAATTAATTTAAAAAATTCTTGTTGTTGGAAATAATTAAAATAAAGATGCATTTATATTTTTATTTTTATAATAATTAATAATAGTTTTATAAATAATATTATATAAGATTAGTACAAACATTTATTGACTTAATATTTATATAAATTAATAAAAACATTTAATTCTTCTATATTTTGAAATAAGTTGTTGAGGCATATAAAAATTACTTAAAAATTAGTTTATTAAGAATAATATTAAAATTATATTAATTAAGTATTTAAAAATTTATTTAAATTTTTTTAATATTAATTCAATTTTCTTTTTAATATTCAATTTTTTGTCAAAAAATTTTTAATGGTTTTTAATTTTTATTATTCTTTTATACACTTTTATATATTAAAAAATTTTTTTTATTAACTCAGCTAATGTAAATTATTAAAATAACAATTATTAAAATTTTAAAATCATTATTTTAATCAAAAATAATTCATTTATGGTTAATAACTAGCCTCAGAATTTAACCCAAAAATTTTTAATTATTTTTTGTATTTTTTGTAAGTTTTAATCAAAATTCATTAAATTCTGTGTTAAAGATCTAAAAAAATTTAATTATAATTAATTAAAAATGCAACAAATTTTTACAAAAATTTTTTAAACAAATAATTCCCAAAAAATAATATTTTATCAAGATGACTGCTAATTTATTCAATAAAAAAAAACAATTTCTTTTCTAATTTCTATTAATTTTTCTTTTTAAATAAATTAATAATAAAAAATTACAAAAATATTTATCTACATATTATTTATTGTTCTTCAAGTTTGTATTGTTTTATTTAAAAAATATAAAGTAAAAAATAGAAGAAAGTAAAAACAATAAAATATTTCTTTGTTTTAATTCATTATTTAATTGAAAATATTAATAAAAAAAATTTTAAATTATTATTATTCTTTAAATTTAATTAAAAATTAATATTTTTTATTTTAAATTTTAGACTTTTATATTAAAAAAAAATGAAAATTTTTATTAAAAATATTTTTATTTTATTATTATTTTTAACTATTGTTAGTATTTGTTATTGTAAAGAATTTAATAAAACAAAAATTATTAATTTAAAAAATATTTCATCATACACAAATGATAAAGCTTTAAGTTCACCACAACAAAATTGTTTTTTAAAAAATTCTAACAATATTATTGAAAAAAATAAACGTTCATGTTGTTGTTGTAATTGCTGTAATTGTTGTTGTTGTAAATATTTTTAATTAATTATTTTTTTTTAAATTTTTCTTTTTAGGTAGACCTTGTTGTTGTTGTTGTCGACCTTGTTGTTGTTGTTGCTGTTCTCCATGTTGCTGTGGAGGTTAATATTTATTTTATTTTATTTATTTATTTTATTTCAAATTTAACTAAAAAAAAGCTTTTTTTTTAACATTTTCAATTTAATTTTTTTTAATTTTTAAGAATCTCATTACAAATGGTCTCCTTGTTGTAAGTCGTTTTTTTTTTTACCAATTTTTTAATTACTTCAAAATATTATTTTTAGGTTGCCAGCCATGCTGTTGTGGCTGTAAATTTAATTTTTTAATTACTTTTAAAATTTTTATTAAATTAAGGTGTTGGTTATGGTAGAAGAAAGATGAAATGTCGACGAAATATTAAAAATTTAAAATTATAAAAGTTTATTTATTTATATTTTATTATTTAATAAATATTATTATTATTTTTTATATATATTCTTTTTCAAGTATTTTGATTTTTCTATTTTATACAAAATTATTTTTAATTTAAAAAAGTATTTAATTTATTATAATTAATTTATTTTAAATAATTATTTATTTATTTAGTTTTTTTTTCTAAAAATTACTAAATTTGGCTTGAGTATTTTTTTTTCTTGAGCAAACATTAATCGTCACTGAATAATGCAATATTTTTTAAATATGTACATAAATATTTTCGTTTTCCTTTTGAAGTATTCATCTCTAAAACAATCAAAAGTAAATAAATTATGCTTAAAAAAACTTTTAATTTCCTGTTTTGTAAAAAAAATATAAAAATGATGATCTTAATACAATAATAATTTTTTTTTATTCTTTTTTGTAAGTTAAAGTAAGCATTTTATGGACAATGTTTTTTGAAAACAATAAAATTATTTTTATTTTTTTTCCCTTTCTTTCCTTTATAAAATGATTTAAAAATAAATATTATTAAATAAGATTTATCAAATATATTTTTTTAAAATTTTATTTTTAATAAATATGTAATTAATTATTTCATAAAAAAGGGATAAATTAAAAAATTTATTAAAGGAAATATATCTAAAGGAATTTTCTTTTAAATTTATTAAAATTTAATTAATTAATTTAATTATTTTTAAACAAATTAGAAAAAATGTCTTTGTTATTTTATTTATTAATAATAACATCTTTTATATTTATAAATAATTCTGATGCTAATGGTTGTTGTGGGTAAATTGATTTTTATTTTTAATTAATTTAATATTTTATAAAGATGTTGTCATTGTTGCAGATGTTGCTCTTGCTGGTAAAACAAGATTATAATTATTTTTAAATATTATAATTTCTTAAATTAATTTTTAATTAATTTAGTACACCTTGCTGTAATCCTCCTTTATTGTAATATTTAATTAATTAAATTTTTAAAAACATTTTTTAATTTTTAGAATAAAATTGCCACGGTAACATTTAATGAAATAAAAATTAAAATTAAAACAAATTTAAATCCAAAATAAATTAATATTTTAAATTAAAAGAACTTGTCCTTGTTGCTGCAAATGCTGGTAAAAAATTAAAAAATAAAATTTATTTTATACATTTTATTTAAAATATTTTAAAGTTGTCCATGCTGTTGTTGTATGTTTTTAATAAAAAATTTTTTAATGTAATTGAAACAAAAAATTAAATTAAAAGGCGGTGGCGGTGGAAAACGTAAACGAAGAGGCGTTATAATAAATGGAACTTCAGTGCCTTTTCCAAGATTAAATTTTCCAATTTCTTTAAATAAAAATGGAGAAAGTATTTAATTAATTTTTTTTTAATTTTTTAAATTTTTAGATAAATTATGTAATTGTCCAATTAATGAAAATAAATGTTGAGAAAAAGAAAACAATTCCCAAACAAAAATATTTAATTTGAGAAAATGAAGAAATTTAAATAATAATCAAATTAATTTAAATTAAAATTTATAAAAAAATAGAACATTAATTTTTAACCAAAGATTTATTAAAAATTCATTATTAGATAAAAATAATTTAATGGTGTGAATTTTTTATGTTTAATATACATATTGAAATGATGCAAAATAATATTGACCGGTGTTGTTTTTTCCGGAGTTTTTGGGTCCGAAATGTTTTTCGTAAACTCCAAAATTCCGGTCGGAATAGTCTAAAAACATCCGGCCGAATCTTTCCGGCTCTTACAAATCCAGTGTGAAATCCGAAAAAAAATTCCCGAAAACTACAAGTTTATTTCCTTCGGCTCATTTTTCTCTATTATAAATTATAAAATTCAAAATAAATTAAAAAATAATTCCTAATTCAAAACTTATTCAGAACAACAAAAAAGCCATTGTATTCGAATAAGCACAAAAAGAAGAAATCGTCTTACAGATTTTTTTTTATAAAATTTGATTATTTTTGAAAAATTAATTGTGCCAAAACTTTGATCAGGTACAACTTTTTAAAAATGCCATTAACCTATGGATTTTTTGGGCTTAAAAAATTCAGCAGAATTTCCTCTTTCGAATGAGACAAAAAAGTCGAAATCCGTACTACAGATTTTTTTTTTAAAAATTTGATTTTTTTGGGGAAATAATTTGCGCACATTCTTTGACCTGCTCCAACTTTTTCAAAATGCCATTAACCTATGGATTTTTTGGCCTTCAAAGATTCAGAAAATTCTCCTCTTTCGAATGAGCCCTAAATAAGCCAATCCGTACTACAGATTTTTTTTTTTTTAAATTTGATTTTTTTGGGGAAATAATTTGCGCACATTATTTGACCTGCTCCAACTTTTTCAAAATGGCCACAATCTATACTTTTTTTGGGCTTAAAAGATTCAGCAGAATTTCCTCTTTCGAATGAGCCCTAAATAAGCCAATTCGGTCTTACAGTTTTTTTTTTAAAAATTTGATTTTTTTGGGGAAATAATTTGCGCACATTCTTTGACCTGCTCCAACTTTTTCAAAATGGCCACAATCTATACTTTTTTGGGCTTAAAAGATTCAGCAGAATGTCCTCTTTCGAATAAGCACAAAAAAGTCGAAAGCCGTACTACAGATTTTTTTTTTAAAAATTTGATTTTTTTGGGGAAATAATTTGCGCACATTCTTTGACCTGCTCCAACTTTTTCAAAATGGCCACAATCTATACTTTTTTTGGGCTTAAAAGATTCAGCAGAATTTCCTCTTTCGAATTAGCCCTAAATAAGCCAATCCGTACTACAGATTTTTTTTTTTTTAAATTTGATTTTTTTGGGGAAATAATTTGCGCACATTATTTGACCTGCTCCAACTTTTTCAAAATGGCCACAATCTATACTTTTTTTGGGCTTAAAAGATTCAGCAGAATTTCCTCTTTCGAATGAGCCCTAAATAAGCCAATTCGGTCTTACAGTTTTTTTTTTAAAAATTTGATTTTTTTGGGGAAATAATTTGCGCACATTCTTTGACCTGCTCCAACTTTTTCAAAATGGCCACAATCTATACTTTTTTGGGCTTAAAAGATTCAGCAGAATTTCCTCTTTCGAATAAGCACAAAAAAGTCGAAAGCCGTACTACAGATTTTTTTTTTAAAAATTTGATTTTTTTGGGGAAATAATTTGCGCACATTCTTTGACCTGCTCCAACTTTTTCAAAATGGCCACAATCTATACTTTTTTTGGGCTTAAAAGATTCAGCAGAATTTCCTCTTTCGAATGAGCCCTAAATAAGCCAATTCGGTCTTACAGTTTTTTTTTTAAAAATTTGATTTTTTTGGGGAAATAATTTGCGCACATTCTTTGACCTGCTCCAACTTTTTCAAAATGGCCACAATCTATACTTTTTTGGGCTTAAAAGATTCAGCAGAATTTCCTCTTTCGAATAAGCACAAAAAAGTCGAAAGCCGTACTACAGATTTTTTTTTTTAAAATTTGATTTTTTTGGGGAAATAATTTGCGCACATTGTTTGACCTGCTCCAACTTTTTCAAAATGGCCACAATCTATACTTTTTTTGGGCTTAAAAGATTCAGCAGAATTTCCTCTTTCGAATTAGCCCTAAATAAGCCAATCCGTACTACAGATTTTTTTTTTTTTAAATTTGATTTTTTTGGGGAAATAATTTGCGCACATTATTTGACCTGCTCCAACTTTTTCAAAATGGCCACAATCTATACTTTTTTTGGGCTTAAAAGATTCAGCAGAATTTCCTCTTTCGAATGAGCCCTAAATAAGCCAATTCGGTCTTACAGTTTTTTTTTTAAAAATTTGATTTTTTTGGGGAAATAATTTGCGCACATTCTTTGACCTGCTCCAACTTTTTCAAAATGGCCACAATCTATACTTTTTTGGGCTTAAAAGATTCAGCAGAATTTCCTCTTTCGAATAAGCACAAAAAAGTCGAAAGCCGTACTACAGATTTTTTTTTTAAAAATTTGATTTTTTTGGGGAAATAATTTGCGCACATTCTTTGACCTGCTCCAACTTTTTCAAAATGGCCACAATCTATACTTTTTTTGGGCTTAAAAGATTCAGCAGAATTTCCTCTTTCGAATGAGCCCTAAATAAGCCAATTCGGTCTTACAGTTTTTTTTTTAAAAATTTGATTTTTTTGGGGAAATAATTTGCGCACATTCTTTGACCTGCTCCAACTTTTTCAAAATGGCCACAATCTATACTTTTTTGGGCTTAAAAGATTCAGCAGAATTTCCTCTTTCGAATAAGCACAAAAAAGTCGAAAGCCGTACTACAGATTTTTTTTTTTAAAATTTGATTTTTTTGGGGAAATAATTTGCGCACATTGTTTGACCTGCTCCAACTTTTTCAAAATGGCCACAATCTATACTTTTTTTGGGCTTAAAAGATTCAGCAGAATTTCCTCTTTCGAATGAGCCCTAAATAAGCCAATTCGGTCTTACAGTTTTTTTTTTTAAAATTTGATTTTTTTGGGGAAATAATTTGCGCACATTCTTTGACCTGCTCCAACTTTTTCAAAATGGCCACAATCTATACTTTTTTGGGCTTAAAAGATTCAGCAGAATTTCCTCTTTCGAATGAGCCCTAAATAAGCCAATTCGGTCTTACAGTTTTTTTTTTTAAAATTTGATTTTTTTGGGGAAATAATTTGCGCACATTCTTTGACCTGCTCCAACTTTTTCAAAATGGCCACAATCTATACTTTTTTGGGCTTAAAAGATTCAGCAGAATTTCCTCTTTCGAATAAGCACAAAAAAGTCGAAAGCCGTACTACAGATTTTTTTTTTTAAAAATTTGATTTTTTTGGGGAAATAATTTGCGCACATTCTTTGACCTGCTCCAAATTTTTCAAAATGGCCACAATCTATACTTTTTTGGGCTTAAAAGATTCAGCAGAATTTCCTCTTTCGAATAAGCACAAAAAAGTCGAAAGCCGTACTACAGATTTTTTTTTTAAAAATTTGATTTTTTTGGGGAAATAATTTGCGCACATTCTTTGACCTGCTCCAACTTTTTCAAAATGGCCACAATCTATACTTTTTTTGGGCTTAAAAGATTCAGCAGAATTTCCTCTTTCGAATGAGCCCTAAATAAGCCAATCCGTACTACAGATTTTTTTTTTTAAAAATTTGATTTTTTTGGGGAAATAATTTGCGCACATTCTTTGACCTGCTCCAACTTTTTCAAAATGGCCACAATCTATACTTTTTTTGGGCTTAAAAGATTCAGCAGAATTTCCTCTTTCGAATAAGCACAAAAAAGTCGAAAGCCGTACTACAGATTTTTTTTTTAAAAATTTGATTTTTTTGGGGAAATAATTTGCGCACATTCTTTGACCTGCTCCAACTTTTTCAAAATGGCCACAATCTATACTTTTTTTGGGCTTAAAAGATTCAGCAGAATTTCCTCTTTCGAATGAGCCCTAAATAAGCCAATTCGGTCTTACAGTTTTTTTTTTAAAAATTTGATTTTTTTGGGGAAATAATTTGCGCACATTCTTTGACCTGCTCCAACTTTTTCAAAATGGCCACAATCTATACTTTTTTGGGCTTAAAAGATTCAGCAGAATTTCCTCTTTCGAATAAGCACAAAAAAGTCGAAAGCCGTACTACAGATTTTTTTTTTTAAAATTTGATTTTTTTGGGGAAATAATTTGCGCACATTGTTTGACCTGCTCCAACTTTTTCAAAATGGCCACAATCTATACTTTTTTTGGGCTTAAAAGATTCAGCAGAATTTCCTCTTTCGAATGAGCCCTAAATAAGCCAATTCGGTCTTACAGTTTTTTTTTTTAAAATTTGATTTTTTTGGGGAAATAATTTGCGCACATTCTTTGACCTGCTCCAACTTTTTCAAAATGGCCACAATCTATACTTTTTTGGGCTTAAAAGATTCAGCAGAATTTCCTCTTTCGAATAAGCACAAAAAAGTCGAAAGCCGTACTACAGATTTTTTTTTTAAAAATTTGATTTTTTTGGGGAAATAATTTGCGCACATTCTTTGACCTGCTCCAACTTTTTCAAAATGGCCACAATCTATACTTTTTTTGGGCTTAAAAGATTCAGCAGAATTTCCTCTTTCGAATGAGCCCTAAATAAGCCAATTCGGTCTTACAGTTTTTTTTTTAAAATTTGATTTTTTTGGGGAAATAATTTGCGCACATTCTTTGACCTGCTCCAACTTTTTCAAAATGGCCACAATCTATACTTTTTTTGGGCTTAAAAGATTCAGCAGAATTTCCTCTTTCGAATGAGCCCTAAATAAGCCAATTCGGTCTTACAGATTTTTTTTTTTTAAAATTTGATTTTTTTGGGGAAATAATTTGCGCACATTCTTTGACCTGCTCCAACTTTTTCAAAATGGCCACAATCTATACTTTTTTTGGGCTTAAAAGATTCAGCAGAATTTCCTCTTTCGAATAAGCACAAAAAAGTCGAAAGCCGTACTACAGATTTTTTTTTTAAAAATTTGATTTTTTTGGGGAAATAATTTGCGCACATTCTTTGACCTGCTCCAACTTTTTCAAAATGGCCACAATCTATACTTTTTTTGGGCTTAAAAGATTCAGCAGAATTTCCTCTTTCGAATGAGCCCTAAATAAGCCAATCCGTACTACAGATTTTTTTTTTTAAAAATTTGATTTTTTTGGGGAAATAATTTGCGCACATTCTTTGACCTGCTCCAACTTTTTCAAAATGGCCACAATCTATACTTTTTTTGGGCTTAAAAGATTCAGCAGAATTTCCTCTTTCGAATGAGCCCTAAATAAGCCAATTCGGTCTTACAGATTTTTTTTTTTAAAATTTGATTTTTTTGGGGAAATAATTTGCGCACATTCTTTGACCTGCTCCAACTTTTTCAAAATGGCCACAATCTATACTTTTTTTGGGCTTAAAAGATTCAGCAGAATTTCCTCTTTCGAATAAGCACAAAAAAGTCGAAAGCCGTACTACAGATTTTTTTTTTAAAAATTTGATTTTTTTGGGGAAATAATTTGCGCACATTCTTTGACCTGCTCCAACTTTTTCAAAATGGCCACAATCTATACTTTTTTTGGGCTTAAAAGATTCAGCAGAATTTCCTCTTTCGAATGAGCCCTAAATAAGCCAATTCGGTCTTACAGTTTTTTTTTTTAAAATTTGATTTTTTTGGGGAAATAATTTGCGCACATTCTTTGACCTGCTCCAACTTTTTCAAAATGGCCACAATCTATACTTTTTTTGGGCTTAAAAGATTCAGCAGAATTTCCTCTTTCGAATGAGCCCTAAATAAGCCAATCCGTACTAGATTTTTTTTTTAAAAATTTGATTTTTTTGGGGAAATAATTTGCGCACATTGTTTGACCTGCTCCAACTTTTTCAAAATGGCCACAATCTATACTTTTTTTGGGCTTAAAAGATTCAGCAGAATTTCCTCTTTCGAATGAGCCCTAAATAAGCCAATTCGGTCTTACAGTTTTTTTTTTTAAAATTTGATTTTTTTGGGGAAATAATTTGCGCACATTCTTTGACCTGCTCCAACTTTTTCAAAATGGCCACAATCTATACTTTTTTGGGCTTAAAAGATTCAGCAGAATTTCCTCTTTCGAATAAGCACTAAATAAGTCGAAAGCCGTACTACAGATTTTTTTTTTAAAAATTTGATTTTTTTGGGGAAATAATTTGCGCACATTCTTTGACCTGCTCCAACTTTTTCAAAATGGCCACAATCTATACTTTTTTTGGGCTTAAAAGATTCAGCAGAATTTCCTCTTTCGAATGAGCCCTAAATAAGCCAATCCGTACTAGATTTTTTTTTTAAAAATTTGATTTTTTTGGGGAAATAATTTGCGCACATTGTTTGACCTGCTCCAACTTTTTCAAAATGGCCACAATCTATACTTTTTTTGGGCTTAAAAGATTCAGCAGAATTTCCTCTTTCGAATGAGCCCTAAATAAGCCAATTCGGTCTTACAGTTTTTTTTTTTAAAATTTGATTTTTTTGGGGAAATAATTTGCGCACATTCTTTGACCTGCTCCAACTTTTTCAAAATGGCCACAATCTATACTTTTTTTGGGCTTAAAAGATTCAGCAGAATTTCCTCTTTCGAATGAGCCCTAAATAAGCCAATTCGGTCTTACAGTTTTTTTTTTAAAAATTTGATTTTTTTGGGGAAATAATTTGCGCACATTCTTTGACCTGCTCCAACTTTTTCAAAATGGCCACAATCTATACTTTTTTTGGGCTTAAAAGATTCAGCAGAATTTCCTCTTTCGAATGAGCCCTAAATAAGCCAATTCGGTCTTACAGTTTTTTTTTTAAAATTTGATTTTTTTGGGGAAATAATTTGCGCACATTCTTTGACCTGCTCCAACTTTTTCAAAATGGCCACAATCTATACTTTTTTTGGGCTTAAAAGATTCAGCAGAATTTCCTCTTTCGAATGAGCCCTAAATAAGTCGAAATCCGTACTACAGATTTTTTTTTTAAAAATTTGATTTTTTTGGGGAAATAATTTGCGCACATTCTTTGACCTGCTCCAACTTTTTCAAAATGGCCACAATCTATACTTTTTTTGGGCTTAAAAGATTCAGCAGAATTTCCTCTTTCGAATGAGCCCTAAATAAGCCAATCCGTACTAGATTTTTTTTTTAAAAATTTGATTTTTTTGGGGAAATAATTTGCGCACATTGTTTGACCTGCTCCAACTTTTTCAAAATGGCCACAATCTATACTTTTTTTGGGCTTAAAAGATTCAGCAGAATTTCCTCTTTCGAATGAGCCCTAAATAAGCCAATTCGGTCTTACAGTTTTTTTTTTAAAATTTGATTTTTTTGGGGAAATAATTTGCGCACATTCTTTGACCTGCTCCAACTTTTTCAAAATGGCCACAATCTATACTTTTTTTGGGCTTAAAAGATTCAGCAGAATTTCCTCTTTCGAATGAGCCCTAAATAAGCCAATCCGTACTAGATTTTTTTTTTAAAAATTTGATTTTTTTGGGGAAATAATTTGCGCACATTCTTTGACCTGCTCCAACTTTTTCAAAATGGCCACAATCTATACTTTTTTTGGGCTTAAAAGATTCAGCAGAATTTCCTCTTTCGAATGAGCCCTAAATAAGCCAATTCGGTCTTACAGATTTTTTTTTTTAAAATTTGATTTTTTTGGGGAAATAATTTGCGCACATTCTTTGACCTGCTCCAACTTTTTCAAAATGGCCACAATCTATACTTTTTTTGGGCTTAAAAGATTCAGCAGAATTTCCTCTTTCGAATGAGCCCTAAATAAGCCAATTCGGTCTTACAGATTTTTTTTTTTAAAATTTGATTTTTTTGGGGAAATAATTTGCGCACATTCTTTGACCTGCTCCAACTTTTTCAAAATGGCCACAATCTATACTTTTTTTGGGCTTAAAAGATTCAGCAGAATTTCCTCTTTCGAATGAGCCCTAAATAAGCCAATTCGGTCTTACAGATTTTTTTTTTAAAAATTTGATTTTTTTGGGGAAATAATTTGCGCACATTCTTTGACCTGCTCCAACTTTTTCAAAATGGCCACAATCTATACTTTTTTTGGGCTTAAAAGATTCAGCAGAATTTCCTCTTTCGAATGAGCCCTAAATAAGCCAATCCGTACTACAGATTTTTTTTTTAAAAATTTGATTTTTTTGGGGAAATAATTTGCGCACATTCTTTGACCTGCTCCAACTTTTTCAAAATGGCCACAATCTATACTTTTTTTGGGCTTAAAAGATTCAGCAGAATTTCCTCTTTCGAATGAGCCCTAAATAAGCCAATTCGGTCTTACAGTTTTTTTTTTAAAATTTGATTTTTTTGGGGAAATAATTTGCGCACATTCTTTGACCTGCTCCAACTTTTTCAAAATGGCCACAATCTATACTTTTTTTGGGCTTAAAAGATTCAGCAGAATTTCCTCTTTCGAATGAGCCCTAAATAAGCCAATCCGTACTACAGATTTTTTTTTTAAAAATTTGATTTTTTTGGGGAAATAATTTGCGCACATTCTTTGACCTGCTCCAACTTTTTCAAAATGGCCACAATCTATACTTTTTTTGGGCTTAAAAGATTCAGCAGAATTTCCTCTTTCGAATGAGCCCTAAATAAGCCAATTCGGTCTTACAGTTTTTTTTTTAAAATTTGATTTTTTTTGGGGAAATAATTTGCGCACATTCTTTGACCTGCTCCAACTTTTTCAAAATGGCCACAATCTATACTTTTTTTGGCTTAAAAGATTCAGCAGAATTTCCTCTTTCGAATGAGCCCTAAATAAGCCAATTCGGTCTTACAGATTTTTTTTTTTTTAAATTTG
>JARPZY010000016.1:262604-336088 GCA_036172905.1 Meloidogyne graminicola | reverse complement strand
ACTTTTATGTCTTCAAGATTTAACAAACAAAATGATACAAAATTAGATTTAGAAGGAGAAGAACTTAATTTTAATGACAGATTGAAACATTCAAATAATGCTTTAGACGATCTTTTGGCACAAGGGGAAAATACTCTTCGACATTTAAGAGAACAGCATTATGAATTAAAAGGAGTTAAACGTAAAATTTTGGATGTTGGTCAAATGGTTAGTTTAATTTTTGTTTTAATTTATTTTTGGTTAATTAAATTCATTGATTTGTTAACTAGAGTTTAAGTTGTTAGAATTTTTTTGTTTTGTACTTTTGAAAGTCTAGATTTAGTTTAGCTACTTAGATTAGTTTCTAATTGAATCTAGAATGTTCAAAAATAATTGTATTAGGACCCGGACTTTTAGGAATTATCTTGACCTAAATATTTACTTAAGATTGGTTAATATTGAATTCTTGACTTTTTTGAGTATTGAAAGGTCCAAATCCTCTAAAAAAGTCTTTATTTTAAATAATTTTTTAAACTTTTAGTTTGGACTTTCCAACACAACTCTACGTATGATAGAAAAAAGATTAGATGAAGATTGGTTGCTTTTCCTAATTCTTTGTGTTTTATTTATAATATTTATGTATTGCTTTTATCGATATTGTAAGGGTTAAATTTATTTATTTTTAATTAAAATACATATCCATAATATATTTAAATAATTTATTCTTTTGTAAAAAATTAAAAAAAATATATATTTTTAAATTTATTGTTATTTATTTGATTAAATAGGGACGACTTTTTTAGGGGAATTTTCTCTCTTTTTTTCTATTTATTTTTGTTGTGAAGATTTTTAAACTTTATTTCTATTAATAAACTTTTGTTAACTATGATAACTTTTTTGACTTTATTTTTCATATGATTTTTATATTCATTTTTTTTTTATTTTAATTGTTTAATTTAATTTTTAATTAAAAGTTATATAAATGGAATTATCTCAAGTTTTGGAAAAAACTTTCTCTTCAGGTTTAATTTTTTAATTAATAATTTATTTTTTAATTTTTGTTTTAGATGCAAAGGATCAGCAATATGCACTTAACCTTTTACAGCAGGCAATGACTGGAAACTTTGTAAGAATTTTTTTTTTAATTAAGCTAATTATTTCTTTCAAAATTTAAACCTTCTATTTATTTTTTAATTAGTCTGAGTATGTAAAACAGCTAGCAACAATTCTTTCCAATATTGAAACTTCTCCATACATAAGACGTGCTGCTGGTCTTCAATTAAAAAATTTACTTTCTTCAAGGGAGCAATCCTCTTTTGATAAAAATAAATTAAGGTTATTTTTTAAATTATTTTTGATAATTGTTTTAATTAATTTTAGATGGTTATCAGTCCCTTTAGATGTAAGACAATATGTCAAGGAATGTGTACTTAATACATTAGGGACTGAAGTTAGGCCTTCAACTGCTGCACAGTGTGTAGCTGCAATATCTTGTATTGAATTTCCAATTAGAGTTATTTAATTAATTTAATTATTAATCATTTTTTTTTAATTATTTAGCAATGGCCTGAACTTATTGATTGTTTAAATTCTAATGTAACAAAAACTAATATCAATAACCCTCTACTAAAAGAATCTTCCCTTGAGGCTTTAGGTTATATCTGTCAAGATTTAACAGAAAAACAAAAAGTTTCCCCTGTATTGGCTGCTATTGTTTATGCTCTTAGAACAGAAGAAACTTCAGTTTTTGTTAGTTTAGCAGCAACTAAAGCATTAAGTGAAATTGTTGAATGGGTAGTTACTCGAACATTGGAAGAACATGTTGATGCTATTGTGGATGTTCTCTGTGCTTATTTGTATTTATTTTTTTTTTATTAAGAGGGAATACTTGAGTGAATTTGATTAAAGGGTGTTATTTAATCCAAAAAAAATTGTTTAGTTTTTAAATATTTTTTATATTCAGGCAAATTGCAGAAATGAATTTATACGAAGAAGCAGCCAAATGCCTCTACAAAATTGCGTCTAGAAAGTGTGCAAAATCTATTGAAACCCCTATTGTTATTTCTTTATTTCGAGATGTTCCGATGAGACAAATTTTGACAGCAGCTAATTTAGCAGCTGCTGATAGTTCAACAAGTCCAGAACATTATAAGTATTTAAAGGTTTTTTGATTATTTTTCAATTTTAGATTTAATTAAAATATAAATGTATTTTTGGGTAATTTAATTAAATACTTTAGGAATCATTTTTTTGACTTTAATTTTTTTATTTTTTTTTGGTTTAAAGGCTCTACTCGATCTTCTTTGTGCATTAGGTATTCATTTATCAGAAGTCTGGACTTATGTAATGAAACCTCCACCTAATTTTTCACTTTATATGGCTGCACTTTCTGCTTTTTTTGTTCATCCTTCAATAGTATTCCTTTTAAATATTTTTTTTAATTTTTAAATTATTTAAAGTATATTCGTGCTGAAACCGCTCAAGTAATTGGTACTTTTTGTGGCAATGAGAAAATAGCTAATAATGAAGATTTCTTAAAAACTATTCCAAATCTATTGAAAATATTACCTAGAACGATGAGCAAGGTTTATTTTTGAGGAATAGATTTTTAGAAAATATTGTTTAGAATTGTTCCCCAATACTTGGTCAAGAAGAATTAACACTTCAATATTCTGCAATGGATTATGAAAATAAAGATGAAATGCAAAGGGAATATCTAAGTTTGTTTAGATTGTATGTTAATAGGAGTTTGTGGTTAGGTGGTTGCGTTTTGGGTTTGGTGTGGTATGGTTTGGGTTCGATTCCTTACACGGTGTTTATTTTGTTTTTGCCTTATAAAGGTTTTGAAACATCTATTTTTAAATTTAAAAAACTATTTATTAGAATGAATTAATTTTTAAGGGTTACGTGATCATTGTATTCGTATAATTCGAGAAGTTTTACCTTCACATTTTGATAAATTGTTTGATGTTATTTATGATTGGGTAATGAATAGATGCATTGTTAATCCTCAAGAAGGTTTTTAATTTAAAAAAAAATATTTTTTAAAATTATCTTTTAAAGTTAAACCAGATGAATGGGATTTAATGAAACGTTTTTTAACTGCTGTAATAAATGGTTCATATCAAAATGAATTATTATCTACATTAGAATTAAAAAATAAATATTTATTATTATTTGATTCAGTATTTAATTGTTGTTTAATTAATTTAAATAATTCTTCTTCAACTTCTTTACCATCATTTATGAATGGATTATTATCTACATTATCTTCATTTTTTCAAATTTTTGAAAATTTTAGTGAACGAATACCTCTTGTTTTGGATATTTTAAAAACAATTTTATTAGTTAATAATCAAAATAATATTAATATTGAAATTACTGCAACAAAAAGGCATTCAATAGCTTTACTATTAAAAATAGTTTCTCAATTTCCTGAACAAGTTAAGGTTTGTTAAATTTTTTAAAAAATTATTTGAGGAATATTTTAAATTTTTTAAATATTTTTTAAAATTTATTTGAGAAATTAATTTAATTTTCTTCATTTATTTAAAATTTCTAGCCATTTGCCCGTAATGTATTTGACTTAGTTAGTCAAGTATCTAATTCTGTTTCAATGATGCAAAGATCTAATCTTGTTCATGTTTTAGCTTCATTAAGCAATTTAGCTTGTTCAATTGAAGAAAAAACTAATTTTTTACGAAATACAATTTTATATGATATTAATTATATAGAAAATGAATTATTTAGTAATTCAATTGAATCTTTTATAAATAATACTGGACTTGGAATAGTACCTGATTTAAAAGCTGTAGCAAGTCAAACATGTCTTTATTATCTTGCTAGACTTAATGTTTTAATTTCTTTGAATTAATTTAAATTTATTTTTTAGCTTAAAGCTAGTTTAACATCATTAGAAGGAGTACTTAATCAAATAGAAGTACCTAATAATAACGATGAACAATTATCTATTTTTAATTTATTTATTACTGTTATACCTAAATTCTTTCAGTTTTGCAGGTTTATTTTTAAATTTTTAAATTTAAGTTTTATTAAAAAAAAAAGGTGCTTAACCTCAATTTATAAACCTGAATGTTCTTCACTTATTAACCCTATTTATGGATCAAGTATTTTGGAAATGGTGCCATCTGAAAAACAAACACTTGTTTGTACGGTTTATTTTATTTTTTTAGGGTTAATTTTTGTGGCGGACAGTTCATCGCCTTTAGTTTTGCTGGCCCATATCTTTTTTATGAGTAATTAAACTTGATTCGTTCTGATAGAAAATTAATATACACCTTCATATGTTTGAATAATATTAGGATCAGGTAGTAAAAAGAAGGTATAGGTCAACAACCTTATAGACAAATTGGACTTTTCGACGCGGAACTTTTTAATCATTTTCATAACTTAATTTTTTAAGCATCAATAACATTGGAACCTGAAACTAACGGAGATTCTAAAAAATTTGAAGAGGACACAACTGGCCAATTTTCTAATGGATATGGAATTCAAGAACTTGCAATGTTTATGAGGAAATTTATTGTTGAGGTTTCTAAGTTAATTTTAATTTCATCCTCATAAGAAGCTTGTTGGTTGATTGGTAGTGTTTGTGTGTTGTTGTTGAGTCATGCAGGTTCGATGCCTGTCATGATCTTTTGATTTAGATTGATTTTTAAAATATTCTGAATTTATTTTTTTAATTTTTTACAGATATCAGATCTTGTTCAAAGCATTTTAGGACTATTTTTCTCTAAATTTCCTTTAAATATTTATTCAATAAATAATTCAACTGAATTAATTGCTGGAACGTTATTTGCCGTTGAAAATATACCTAATTTTCGATTGAGGTTTTGGCTAAGAAGAACATGGTTTTTTAATTTTAAAATTATTTTTTAATACATGACATTTTGTCTTAAATATATTTTTTGACATTTTGTCCTAAAATTTTTTTTGGACATTTTGTCCTAAAAAATTTTGTGGGCATTTTGTCCAACAATTTATTTATAATTTTTAATATTTTTTAAAGGTCCAAAATAATCATTTCTTGCCCAGAAAAATATTCAAATACAATAATTCCATTAGTCACTAGTCTATCCTTTCATTTACAAAAAAGATTAGTAGAGCAATGGTCAATAATAAAACAAACACAAATAACAGAAGAATATGAACCTAATGAAGAAGAATTAATTACTGAAAGTACAATGAGTCTTTTAACAAGGTTTTTTTTTTAAATTAATTAATTTAAAAGAATTTAATTTAAATTTTTTTAAGAGAATGTTCATATTTTATTGTTCATTTTATTCTTGGTGAATCTTTTTCACTTAAAAATGCAAGAAGAGATATTCCTTTACCAATAACTTCACTCTCAAGAACTTTAATGGAAAATAAGGTTTTTTATTTAATTTTTAATTTTTTATTTAAATTTATTAAAAAAGGATGTTCGTTTAAGTATAATAGGATTATTAGCAAAATTAATTACTTGCCCTGATTCTCAAGCAGTTATTAAAACTTTGCCTGCTGCTAGTGTGGTTGTACATGAGGTTTTTTTTAAATATTTATTTTTTAAATTTTAAATCAGAATTTTTTAAATATCAGAATTTCTGATTTTTTTAGAATTTTTTAAAAATCATAAATTTTAATTATTTTCTAGTATTTTTCAACCTTTGATGAACAAACATCAATAGATTTGCTTGTACACGGTATTCGTTGTTTACAAATATTTGCTAATGATGAACTTGGTATTATTAATAAAATTTAAATAATTAAATAATTTTAGTAACTGGCCCAATTCTTGTTTTATTATATGATGTTTATTCTCATTTACGTCCAAAATACCCAGCATTACTTGAAGTTATTAAACAGGTTTATTTTATATTATTAAATAGACGGAGGGGAATTTAGGTAATAATATATTTATTTAAAATTAATTTTGGGTATTTTTTTGGACAAAAAAAGTCCTATATTTAGGACCCTGAATTTCCCAAATTTTAGCGAATAAAGTCTTTGAGACTCTAGTGTCCATTTTCTTAAATCTTATAACTTTTAGGTCCCAACATCATTACCAGAAAATATTTCAGCTTTTGATCAAAGAATAATGTCATTAAGTGAACCAGAGGATAACAAAAATTCTGACAAAATAAAAAAAGATTTAATAAGAAAAGTATTAACATCGGTATATTAATTTAATTTATTTAATTAGAATAAAATTATTTTAAAGACAAAATCAAAGCAACATTATCGAAAAGCTTTATCTGAAACTAATGGTGATGAAGAAATAAAAGAAATGGAATAGAAAATAATTTTTTTTTTCAAAAAAGAAAATATGTTCTTAAGTATTTTTGTTCTTCTTCGACTACTTTCCCCCATCTCTCCTTTTTTTTTTTAATAATTTATATGGTAATTGTTTTTAAATTATTTTATATTTAGTTGTTTTTTTTGTTAAATTGTTTTTTTATTGGTATATTTGGTTATCTTTTTCTTCTGAAATTACAGGAGATAGTAAAAATTATTACAGAGAAAAAAAAGGGATTGAAAAGAGTTAAGGGTAGAGAAGAAAAGAAATATGGGGGGAATATTACGAAATATTAAGAGAATATATTACAACCTATATAATAATTAAGAAATAATTTATAATTTAATAAAGCAAAATTTTTAGGGAGGTTGGGTGGGTAGTTTCTAATGCCTGAGGCTATAAATTTTGTGAGGGTTCGTATGAACCTAGACATTAGAGTAATAAACATTATTTTGTTGGTACAAAAAATTTAAAATATTCTGCTTTAAATGAAGCTTGTCATCTTTAATGGTTAGTTCTTAGTTCTGGCTACAAAATTTGGTAGGACAGATTTATTAGACATATTAAAAAATAATTGGAATTATTGCATAGGTTGCAACTTTATATTATTTATTTTATCCTCTTTTTTTTCTCTAACCCATTGTATGTGATCTATCTTTTGCTTATAAGTCTAAGGGAACTTAAAATATTTTTTTAATTTTATTAGTGGATTCGTTATACTTGCAGTGTTAAAATACTTCCCCTAAACAATTTAAAGATTAAATTGTAAAATATTTTTAAATTTTGGATGCAATTTATTATGTAAACCTATAAAAATATAATTAAAATACAGTAAGAATCCATTCTTTCTTTTGCATTAAAACGTCTGATTTTTCCATTTCAGTGCCAATAAATTAAATTATTCTTACTGTAAAATTGTTAAATTTTCTTAAGTTTTTCGTATACTTTTTGCTAGTTTTTTGAATGAAAAACAATATAAAGGCTATAAATAATTAAAAAATAACAATTATTTTCTTAAATTATTAAAATTTTAAAAGTCGATACTTTGGATTTTAGATAACTAAAAGCAACAGTTAGAAATGATTTATTTGTCGGAATAAATTAATCATAATTAAATATATATTTTAAATTTACAATACCCGACCTTAAAAAACATAATTCAAAGTCTTTTACATTAGTTTAAGTAATTTAGTTATGAAAAAAATTTATGAAAATTTAATAATGTTACAGTAAGAATAATTTAATTTTATTGGCACTGAAATGGAAAAATCAGACGTTTTAATGCAGAAGAGAAGAATGGATTCTTACTGTATTTTAATTATATTTTTATAGGTTTACTTAATTAATTGCGTCCAAAATTTAAAAATATTTACCAATTTAATTTTTAAATTGTTTAGAGGAAGTATTTTAACTGGAAGTATAACGAATCCACTAATAAAATTAAAAAAATATTTTAAGTTCCCTTACAAACTTATAAGCAAAAGATAGATCACATACAATGGGTTAGAGAAAAAAAAGAAGATAAATAATATAAAGTTGCAACCTATGCAATAATTCCAATTATTTTTTAATATGTTAAACAAATTTGTTTTATTAAATTTGGCAACCATAAAAGACCATTAAAGATGACAAGCTTAATTTAAAGCAGAATATTTTAAATTTTTTGTACCAACAAAATAATTTGTATTACTGTAATGTCTAGGTTCATACGACCCCTCACAAAATTTATAGCCCCAGGCATTAGGAACAACCCACCCAACCTCCCTAAAAATTTTGTTTTATTAAATTATAAATTGTTGCCTAATTATTATATAGGTTGTAATATATTCTCTTAATATTTCGTAATATTCCCCCCATATTTCTTTTCTTCTCTACCCTTAACTCTTTTCAATCCCTTTTTTTTCTCTGTAATAATTAAAAGGTAATGTTCAAGGTCGTTTTATATATAAAAGTAAGTTAAAAAAAAAAAAAAGAGTTCTCAACATAATTATTAATTATTTTGTTCTTTTGCTCTTTGATTGGCTTGGTGTTGGATGATCTTTTCTTTTCGTACCCCCAGTTGTTATAGGAGTTTTTTCTTCTTGTTTTTTTCCTCCTCCTCCTCCTCTTTTAGTAGAAGTAGATGGGGTAGTAGAAGTAGATTGACCTTTTTGAATATTTTCAGAAATTCCCAAATCACCCATTTCTTTTTCAATTAATGAAATTAAAATATTACAACGACGTTGAATTTCCTAAAAGAATTGAAAAGATTTTTATTTAAAATTAAAAAAAAAACCATTGTAGTTCTAGAACGAATAAACCAGTCAAAACGAAATTGTGGAGCACAACGTATTTTTTGTCTCAATTCATCGTAAACATTTTCGTTGTCAAAACCAAGTTCATAAAGATAATAAAGAAGAAATCTTAAAAATAAAAATTGGAAAAACCAGAAAATTTTTAGCCCTTTTTTATTTTTTTTTCATTTTTACCTTTTTTTGCCTGTGGCATACATCAATCATAAAAAAGGATTAATTTAACTCTATAAAATTATTGATATTTGAGAAAAAGACTATTCTAAATTAAAGAATGGATCAATTAAAAAATTTTAAGCCTGCTATATTACATGAAAAATTGAGATTAAGTGACAACGATTTCGATTTATGGCTCGAGGAGCTTGGACTTCTTCATGGGAAACGAACGTGTTTAAAATGCGGAGGAAAGACAACAATTAAAGTGATCACCGGTCGTAGATACGGCGTTTGGCGATGTACTACAAAAAAATTGTGAATCATTCAAAGGAATTCCTCAACAACGAAAATAAGGATGTTCATACCCAAAATATTGAGTCCTTGTGGTCTACATATAAACGTAAATTTCGTCCTTAAGCTGGCAATAATACTGAAACTTATAAAAGTTATCTACCTGAGTTTCTTTGGAGAAAAAGATTTGGAGATATTGATAATGTGTTTTATAATTTTTGGCATCATGTTTCGATTTTTTATCCTTGTGAAAAACTTGAATAAAAATTAATCCTTTTTTATGATTGATGTACGCCACAGGCAAAAAAAGGTAAAAATAAAAAAAAATAAAAAAGGGGGGACACAAACTTAAGTTTTACCATTTTTAGTCTTTACCTGTCTTCTTCCTCTGTGTAATTTTTGCATTTTGAACCACCATAATTAATTCCTAAAATACTATTTTTCTTACAAAGTTAAAAATAATGTTAAATTCTTTCTTTTAAAAATACAAAATAATTTTTAGATATTATAAAAAGTTGCTTTTAAGGTTCTAAAACAATCAATAAAGCTATAGAAAAATACAATCCACGCAAAGGACTCGAACCCAGAACCCTCCATTCCGAAATCAACAACACTAACCAACAAACCATCCACAACCATATATTTTTACTTACTTAATTGATGTTGAGGTGCTTTATATTTTATTATCTTTGCTTCCAAGGCCTGTTTAATTTGATGCCGTTTCTGTATTCGCTGTTCACCCTTTTCAATTTGAGTTTTATATTTTTCTCCATCAGCTAATTCATTAATTCTTTTCCAAAAAACTTTTGAATACTTTACAACCTAAAATATTACAAAATATTTAATATAAATGAACTTGCGGACTTTTTCTTTTGTCCGCATAAAAAATAAATATGTGGCCCATGAATTATGACAAAAAATTCTCCTTCTTTTATAAAAATTTTTTTGAGACTTTAGATAAATTTACCCCAATTTTTAATTAATCTTTATTATTACTCCCCTTAACTTATAAATTAATTAAAAATCTAAACCTCTTCAAAAGTTTTTGTTTCAACTTCTCTTGCAATACTTTCTAATTCATGACGTCCATATTTTTCATTAGCATTAATAAATTGTCTAAATTCCCTTTTAGACCACTCTCCAAATTCATTTTTTAACAATTTTTCTCTTTCTTCTTCCTCTTTTTCTGTTAAAGGTACAGCATTATCCAATTTTGCTTGTTCTTCTTTTTGTGCTTTTTCTGCTTCTTTTCCTGTTAAATCTTCTGGTGGTAAAGCTTTCCAACCTAAAAATAAAATTTAGAATATCTCAAACGTCAAAAAATATTTTTAAAAATAAAATCAATACCAATGCTTTTTCTGAAGAAATTTAACTCCTTCTCGAGTATATCAAATAAACGTCTTGGATAGAATTGAAAATCAAAAATATTTGGAAAGTTTTTGGGAATTGGTGCTTTTGTTTTTGCATCAGCTTTTTGCGGTCCTCTTAACTGCTCTCTTTAAAAAATTTAAAAATTAAAGTCTTTAACCAAATTTTAATTTAAAAAGGGTCATTAGAGTTTCAGAATTAAATTTAAAATAAAACCTATAATAAAGATCCACTTTATAACTGTTCGGTTTTCGATCTCTTTTAGGTGGTTCAATCCAGAAATCGCCAATACGTGAAGATTGTTTAGCCTTATAATCCTCTCCCTCAAATTCATATAAACTTTTTCCTCCTCCTCCTTCAGTATCTAAAGTAAAATTTCTTAAAGAAGATTCCCCCAATTTTTCAAGTCTTTCATTTAATTCTTTAGTCTTTTCTTCTGCTTTAGCCAAAATAACATCAATATCCTCATCTGTAATTGTTGCTTCCTTTCCTGCAAATATTGTATTAGCCCCATGTCTAATCATTGCTAACATATCTTCTTTTCCTAAAGTTTTTTGATTTTCGACTAAACGACCCTTAAAAAATTTTATTTAAAAATTTTAAATTTAAATTAATTTAAAAAAAAACCTGTTGAATAACTATATTATCTAAACGAAGTTTCATTTCAGCTTTCTCAATAATTCTTTCTTCTACGCTACTAAAAAATTAATTTTAAATATTTTTCCTTACTAAACTCTTTAATTAAAAAAAAAAATTCACAAACTTTTCTGTAACAAAACGAAATACTCGAACTTGTTTAGTTTGTCCAATTCTATGTGCTCTATCCATTGCTTGTAAATCAACTTGTGGATTCCAATCAGAATCATAAATAATAACAACATCAGCAGTTGCTAAATTAATTCCTAATCCACCTGCTCTAGTTGTTAACATAAAAATAAATTTTTGGCTTTTTGGAGAATTAAAATCGTCAATTGATTTTTGACGTTCTTCGTGTGGAGTATTTCCATCGAGACGACAATATTGATAACCACGCCTTTTTTAAATTAATTTTTAAATTAAAAAAAAAAAATTCATACCACCAACAAAAATCTTCCAAAATATCTAACATACGAGTCATAGAAGAAAATATAAGTATACGAGAACCTAAAATTTAAATTCAAAAAATTTAAGAAAAAAGAAATTAACCTTGTTCTCTTAATCTAATAAGTAATTTATCAAGAAGTACCATCTTTCCACAATTATCAACTAAATGTTTATCTGTTGTGTAAGGAGGACCAGGTTCTGCTCCGTCAAAAAGATATGGATGATTTGTGCTAAATAAATAAATAAAATTTAAAAAAAATAAAACCATTTTCGTAAATGCATTAAAATGTTCATTAAACGAGCCTTTTCTAACTTTCCAGAAGCATTTAATATATCAATATCTTTTAAGAGAATTTTTGTGTACCATTCTCTTTGTAGTTTAGACATTCCAACGTAGACTTTCAATTCTTTTTTAGGTAATAAACTTTTCTCAACATCAGATTTTAGACGACGAAGAAGAAAAGGTTGTAAAATCTTTAAAAAAGAAAAAAAATTTTTAAATTACCAAACCCAAAAGATGAACGTTACTAAAAATCAACATCAATTTAGTTAAAAAATTAACAGAATTTCAGGTCAAAGAAAGAAAAATAAATTAAAAATGAATTTTTACAATAAAATAACTTTAATAGATTAAGACTAAACCCTTCAGAAATAAAAAATTAAAATAACAAACTCTATGAAGTCTCCTAATCAAATCCTTATTTTCTGCCAAAACATTATCTTCAGCAAACATTGCATCAAAATCTTCAGAATTTGAAAATTTTTCAGGCAAAAGAAAGTTTAAAAGAGCCCAAAGTTCGTGTAAATTATTTTGTAAAGGAGTACCAGTAATGAGAAGACGATTTTTGGATTTGAACATACGAACCTTAAAAATTAATTTATTTAAAAAATGGGGAAATATGAACCAAATTTATTAAAAAATTTTAACAAAAACAATTCCAAAACGTTAAAAAGCTTTTAAAAAATTTCCCTTACCATTTCAGACAATTTGCTCTTCTCATTTTTTATTCTATGTGCTTCATCAATAATTACATAACGCCACATAAATTTCTTTAAAACACCCGTTGCTTTCAGAACCATTTCATAAGAGGTTATTAAAGCTTCAAATTTGTGTGGTTGAATAGTTTCTTGAATAATCTTTTGTCTGGCTTCTTGATCACCAATTAAAGTAACTGTAGTAATTGAAGGACACCAACGTTTAAATTCATTTTCCCAATTTTGTAAAGTTGATTTTGGGACAATAATGAGGAAAGGACCGTTTTGATGTTTATAATGTTTAATAAAACCAAGAACTGAAATTGTCTGAAGAGTTTTTCCGAGACCCTTAAAATATTGAAAAATGAAAAAAATTAAAATAAAAGAAAACCATTTCGTCTGCTAAAATGCCATTTATTCCATTTTGTTCTAATTGAATGAGCCTATAAAATTATTTGGAAAAATTAAAAGTTTAGGGAATGTAAGTAATTATTTCCCTAGTTCAGTTATAAGAGTTCAGACCAATTTCTAGAGTATTCTGAACTTCGAATGAGGAAATTTTTTTGAAACTGTTCCCTTTTTAGAGCCTAGAAACAAAGTAGTAAATTAAATAATGATAAAGAGTCTATCAGAAAATCCTAATTTCTAAGTTCAGAACAAAGCCCCTCAAATAATATGCAAAAAGAAACAAAAAAAGCGTCCTATTGCTAACCCCAAATAACTTCTAAAAACTTATACCAATTCAACCCTCGTATTTGATAATCTCTCATCTCTCCATTTTTAATATAAGGAGGAGTATTTTCAAAAGCAAAAGTACTTCCACTTGCTAATGCACTTTGTTGAAGAAGAAGTTCATCTTCCTCTTTCTCAGTCATTCTATGTCTGTGATCGCCATCAATAGTTGATTTTGATAATCTTTGTTTATTGGGTAACTGAATTGAAAATAAACTAAATTTAATAAGGATCAAAAAAAACCTGGTCAGAGCAAACTTGTTCGTGGACTTCAGATTCTATATCATGAAGTAATTTGTTTAAAGTAGCAGGATCTGGCTTTTTCTTAAATAAAGTAAAGTTAAATATTGATTCCATTAATAAACCTCAATCTCTTCTTCTTGTTTAATTTGTTCATCAACATCCATTTGATTTGATTGATCAGTTTTGTCAATTGAAGAAACATCAATTTCAGAATCCATTTGTAAAGAGTATTTTTATATCTTAAAATATGTATACAATTAGAAGGGTCAAAAAAAACATAAAATACAAACAAAAAAAAACAAAAATGAACTCCAAGAAAAAATAAAAAATATTTTCTTTTGCTCTCTAACAATTCTCTTCCATAGTCTCTATTTATTTTAAGCCGAATAGTCGCTATAAATAATCGGAGAGTCACTTAGTCGCGAAGAATCATCAATGTTATGAAAAGTTATATAGAACGGGCATTTTGCATAAGAACTCTGACATTGGAAAAAATTTTTTGGGGATGTGTTATCGGCTGGATTAACTTTTATTAATTTAATTAGACTTCTACTTCACAATAACAATTAGTAATTTATTTAAAATAATTTATCCATTTTTAATTAAAAAATATTTTTAATTCTTCAATTATTTCTAATTAAATTTTAATATTTTATTTCAATTTTACATTATTTTAAAATATTTTTAAATTATTTCGAGAACCAGTTTCTTAGCCTTTAAAATATCTATTTAAATTCTCCTCTCAAGAAATAAAATTAATTTAATCTTAAAATATTTTAAAACAATGAAAATATTATTTTTTATTTTCTTTTGCCTTTTATTATTATTTTATTCTTCAAGGTAATTATTATTAATTTTTTAATTTAAAAAAAAAAATATTTTCAGTGTTGAACTAATAAAACTTTCAAAACGTGATTTAGTACTGCTTGGTCCGGGCTCTTGTGAAAAAAAATGTAATCAGCGTTTCAAAGGAAAAGAATTTACAAAATGTATGAAACAACTCTGCGGATACCCTTAATTCCATTTAAAAATGTTTTTGTCCAAACGATCACCATTCAGTAAAAATTAATTTAAGCAGTGATCTTTTGGGTATTATTTTTCAATGTTAAATTCTGTCCTTTATTTTTACAAATATTTAAAATAAATTTAAAGTAATTTTTTAATTTAATAAAAACAAAAAAAAAATAAACAAGTTTTAAAAGGCCTATTTTTAAGCAAACAATTTTGCGTTTATTTAATTAATAAAATTAAATATGGGCGTCAAATTATTAATTTTTATTATTTTAATAATCACAATTTCTTCAATTTTTTTCAGCCTAAGGTATGCTATAGGAATTAAATTAAATATTTAAAAAATATATACTTAAGTGTTAATGTCCATAAAAATCGATTTATACCTAAAAAGTAAAAAAATTTTTTTTATGTTCCTTTCGCATAGCAATGTAGTGCGTAAGGAACATAAGTAATTCCCAACTTAAAAAATTACTAAATAGAAAAACCTAAATTCTAATAAACATTTTTTATTATTTATTTAAAGTTTGGCTGACCCAGCAAATCCAACACCCTGTGAAAAATCTTGTCATGAACGCTATAAAAGTTTTGCTTATATAGAATGTGTTAAGAAAGAATGTGGATATCATTAAATATATTTTTTTTGATTAAAGATACTAGAAATAAATATTAAATTTTACTAAATTTTTTAAAGGAAAGTAAATTTTCTATTCAAAATAAAATGAAATTTTTATTTTTAATATTATTTTTAATTGCATTTTTATTTGGGATTAATGGAGCTAAAACAGAGTAATTTATTTGATTAGAAAATTATTAAATTATTTCAGCTTTAACAGAACTAAACGAGATCCAAAAAATCCAACAGCTTGTGAAAAAGAATGTAAAAGCAAATTTAAACATGATAAATACTACAAATGTATAGTTGAACAATGTAAATATAATCCACATAGAAAAATGTGAAGATGAGAGAAAAAAGAAAGAAATCACTCAAAAAAGAGAAAGAAAATTTTAAATTTTAATTTCTTAAATATTTAATAGTTTTATATTACGAAAAATAAAAAGGGTATTTTTGCGGACAAAATATTTGCAGACTTTTTTTTTTTCTTTTAGATGTAAAAAATTTTTTTATTAAAAAACGGTTACTAAATATTTACAAACATTAATTAATTCAAAAATAACAGAATTTTAATAAACAAAAAAAAATATTTAAAATTTTCTTTTAAATAAATTGCTGCAAAATTCCACCTACGAGAAAATAAAAAAAGTCCGCAAAAATGACAAATAATATTTGTTATTTTTAACGCTAATTTTATTACAATTTTTATTATATTTTTCTAACTAATAAATTTAAAAAATAAAAAAATAACCCTGATTGTCAAAATAATTAAATTTTCGATTCACTCAATTTTCATTCTTTATTTAATATTTTCTCCATTATTCAAATTTTTTGAAATATTTGTTGACAAATCTAAACGACTAGCTTTTCCAATTCGTTGTGCTGCTCTAGGAATAAAATTTAAAGAATTCTGTGGCTTTTTATGTTCTTTTTTAGTCGAAATATTCCCCTCATTTTTGTCAGACGAAGTCGAAGGCTTAACAGCTCCTTCCATTGGTTTTTCTCTCTTTTTAATTGAAGGATTACTCAAATAAACTTCAATCTGTTTTCCTTTTAAAAAAATTTTTTAAGTAAAAAATTAATTTAAAAACCTCTAATTAAAGCCCCATTAGCTCCCAACACAGCAGCAGATGCTTCTGAATCTTTTTCAAAATCAACATATGCACAACCTTTAGAACGTCCATTCCATTTTGTAATAATTCGTACATCCAAAACATTTCCGAATTTTGCAAATAAATCCTAAAAATTGAAAAAATTTTTTAAGTGTTTCTGCAAGTGTCCGCAAATTTAATCCGCAAGTTTTTTAAACAATTATTTTCTAGGCAGCGATAAAAAAAAAACACATTTTTTAAATAAAAAAATAATCCCAAAATTAAATAAAAATGATTTAAAGAATTGCGGACATTTTTACAGCATAAACAAAAACAACTTCAAAAACCGCCACTTAAATTTACTTAAAAAAACATAAAAAAAAACCTTCAATTCATCCTCTTTACATCCAAAATGTAGATGTTTTACAAATAATTTATTCTTTTCTAAACTGGTTGAATAAGGAAAAGCAGAGGATTGTTGTTGTTGTAAATCTTCTTTTACTACTTCTTTTTTAGTATTATTTATTTTTTCATTATTTTGATTATTTATTTGAGGAATTATTGGTCCAATAGGGACATTACAAGTCTCAAAAGTTGTTGTTTTTGTAATTGAATTTTCTATTAGATTTGTGTTATCAATATCCATTTGCTCTTCATTTTTTAATAAATTTATTTTTCCTTGCTTTGTTTTCTGTGGTAAACTTTAATTTAATTTTAAAAAAATTATTTAAAAAAATAAAAACCTTGTTTCTTTTGAATTAATATCTTTTCCACCTTTTCTTTCAACTTTAGGTACTTTAGCAGCTCTTTTAAAATTTCCTTTTTCTCTTTCATTTTGTTGTTGTTTTCCATCCTGTTTTCGTTTCCTTTTTTGTTGTTGTATATCTTCTTCTCTAATTTTTGAAGCTAATAAGTTTACCCTTTCAAGTGCATTATCCAAATCAGAACGATTACCTTCTTCCCTTTCAAATTGTACAAAAGCTGAATAAATTATGTGAGGGCGAAAGCTAACATTATCTAAAGCTTTGTAAAAAAGTCTTCGAGCATTTTCTATATTTCCATAATTTCTTTCCAAAGAAATTGCTTCAAGCCAAGCAAAAGGACCTGTTTCTCCGTCTAATAAACGAGCCCAAATTTCTCTGGCCTTAAAAAACTGATTTAAGAAAAAATTTGTTTAAAGGAGTAAAATGAACCAAAAGATTCTTTCTAATACTTAATAGTAGAAAAATAAAATTAAATAACCTTTTCAACTTTCCCCATCTTTGTATATAAAAAATTCGCATAATTCTTCTCTAACTGAATACTTGATTCAGAATATTGTTCAAAACATTCATCAATAAAACAACTTGCTTCTTCAAATAATTGTTCAACTTTTGTAAAATCAACAATTCCTAAATAAAAATTACAAGTTTAGAGCCGAGTAAATTTTAAAAAAACATAATGTATGGAAAGGAAATTTACGAAAAGACAATAAATCCAACTAAAAAAATACATTGACCCCGAGGAATAAGGAAGATGATTTAACGAAAAACACTTTAAACCTGTAAAAAATAATTTATTAAATTAGAAACCTTGTTTTTTCAACATTCTCAAAGTCAAATAAATAAAGGTTGTATAGAGCGAAACAGCTTCTTCCTCATTTTGAATAGCAGATTTCGCCTTCTCCCATAAAGGCTCCAAATCTTCACAAGTAAATTTTCCAGTCTTTTCAGCATTTAATAATTCCGATTGAAAACGATCAACAGTCCAAGAGTCTTCGTCCATTTTAAAAAAAAAATTAATTTGCTTAAAAATAATAAAAAGAAAAAATAAATTTAAAGAAGAAAATAATATTCGAATTAAACAAATTATATAAAAAAAAATTTTTATTCAATTTTTATTTTCAATTTTCTTCACAAAACCAACACATTTACTTGGATCAGCTGGGAAGAAGTCTTGACATTTGGTCAGCACTCGTTTTAGTCCATGGATATATCTAAAAAATTATTTTTAATTTTAACCTTTAATTTAAATAAAATTTATACTTTCGTTGAGTTTCATCATTCATTACATGTGCAACATTAGAAGCATAAGCCTTTGAAGAACCTGGACGTTGGTGAATACCTGAACGGGTAACACCTACAGGCCAAGGAGAGTTTCCAATAGCCATTTCCATATAAGCATTGTTTGCTTGGACGTAGTCTCTGTCAAGAACGCAAAATCTAAAAAGGAGAAGTAATAAAGAGAATAAAAGCAAATACAAATTAAATTCAGGCTAAGAGTCCAAGACTTCTAAAAAGTATTTTTCCTATTTTACAAATAGTAAACCTTAACATAACGCAAAAGAAAATTTAAAAACTAAAGAAAAGTAACCTTGTAATGTTTGTCAAATGTGCTCTAATATCAAAATTAACTGAATGCTTTTCCAATGAACGTAAAAGTGGATTCATATGTTCTACCGTTTGTTTTTGCATTCCTGCTTGTACTTTCCCTGCAGGGCTCCTTTTAATCATTTCAGGTCTAGCATTTAATTCTTTGGCCCATCTTTTAAGAATATATGAAATGAACGCAAAAATCAAATCACAGTCTTTATTATGTTCACCGCTGCCTAGTGAAGATGCTCCTTTCTGTAAAAAATTATTTAAAAGAGAATTTTGTATAAAATTAATTTAAAAACATCTTGTCATCACTGAACGGCAAGTACCCTTAACAAAGTTGGATATTTAAATAGATTTGAAATCCAAGGTTTTAACGTTAAGGTATTGAAGTTCAAATTTAGACAAGGAAAAAATTATCAACTCATTAAATGCAATACAATAGCTACATATTAGAAATAAATTAAAAAGGAAAACCTGGATTTGTTCCCAAGTAGCATCCTCTTCACTTTCTTCAATTACAATGTTCAACTTGTCCACTTCATTTGTATCAGTTGATCCTTTAGCAATCTTTTCCATAACTTCTTCATTTTCAACTTGAAGCAAAGCTGCTTGAAAATCATTTTTTAATCCAACATTAAATTCAGGCTTTTCTAATTCAATTCTTAACCTTTTCAAAGCCTCTTCATCAGTTTCAGCAAATAACCGAATAGGTAAACCTCTTATCCTTAACTTTTTGATTACTTCACTTCGAGGCATAGTATCAACAGCATTTGCAGTCATTTTATCATCATTAAGTTGATCAACACTTTTGCTAGTTAATGCAAGTTTTTGTTCATTTTCTAATTGTTTTTGTTTCTCAAGATATGCTTCCTTTTCTTTTTTAAATAAATCAGCATGTTTTATCATTTTAGAACCCCTCTGAATAATAAAATTAAAAGATTATAAGAAGTAAAATACCGAATTTTCAATAGCAATATGGTCAATTTGTTTTCTCTTTTGTGCAATCACTCCTGCTAGAATATCAAAACAATCCATTGTTTTAACGTTGAAAAATATCTTGTAAACTGAGCTAAAGAAGAAAGTTATAATGAGCTAAAAAAGCATTTTTGCGAATAAATGGCGCAAACCTGCACGTCCAGTCTAAGTAGGCGCGATTCTCTGCTCTCTCATTTTCTTTTCTGCGCTTTTATTTCTTTTAAATATCTTCTGTCTTCTGATAATTGTTTAATAATTTTAACTTTTTCTCATTATTTTATTTACATTTAGAATAACTTTTTATCATACGCAGATTTCCATTCTTGTTTTCTATACTCGATTCTTCCATGATTTAAATTCGTAAACTCAGAATTAATTTATGTCCTTAAATCTGTTTTAATTTGTTCATTTTTTTATTTCCTAGCATTAAACAATTTTATTTTGACTTTTTTTTTGATCATTCATAATTTAGCTAGTTTATTTTTTACAACTTATAAGGTTTATTAGATCATTTTTCTAAAGACATTGTTCGCACAGATATTGATATAACTGCTCTTAAAAAAAATTTTTTTATCGATTTTCGAAGTTGTACTAATTATTTAACTTTAACAGATTGGATATGATGATTTACTTATATTTTTTATGGCTATATTAATTGGCTATTTTCTTTTATCGTATCCTACCGCGTAGCATTGCGCGTTTTTCTTCTTTTTTTCTTTAATCCTTTGGTAAAGAGGTTTGTTGAATTTATTCAGGAATTTAAGTTTTAATGAATCTTGACCTTTGAACATAGTTTTTCTTGAACTTATTAGCAAAATTACGGAAGGTCTGCTGAATAATATTTAATGGAACCTGTAAATTCTTTGGAATAAAAACGATGATTATATGTGTATCAAGGCATCGTTGATGCTTATTAGCGATATTTTCTTCTTCTTCAGCTTTTGTATTGAGCTGTTTGTTTTCTATTTGAGGAGTTCCTATTTGCATTTCTGCCGACATTGTCTTTTACTTTTTGTTATTCATGTGGAGAAAGGTTTGAAATTATGGTTCAGTTTTTGGGGGCATTTTACATATGCTTGACTTTAGAATTGTTTATTCTCTAATCATTAAGAGGCCAAATGTTTGAATATCTTTTATAAGTACACATGTAGAATTATGCTTAAAGACCACTGTGTTTTTTCATTCTTTTTTAAATGTTTATAGGTTTTATTTATATCTATCCAAGCTTATAACCCTTGAGGTTTTTTCAAATATTTCTTAGCTTCATTCCTGATCCTCAGTTGTATTATCTTTAAGTATTTTATTTTTTGCTCTTCTTCTTTTCTTAGATTAACTATTATTATTCAAACTTTTTTATTAACTTTAACCTATTTATTTTCTCTTAGAGGTTGTTTTTAGTACTTAAAGTTCACAGTTGAAATGTATCCTGATGCTCTGTTTCGTCCCACAAACCTCTTTACAATTTACTTATTTTAAATTTACTCATGTTTTAATTCAATTCTTAATTTTAGTTGTCTTTAATTATTCAAATTTATGCATCTTCAGGCGGTATAGTCTATTTCAATATAAACTTATGTTAGTCCTCAAGACCTTAACATGATTTTTAGTTAAAAATTTTTAAGATGGAATTTTTGATTCTTTAATACCAATTTTATCGCGTGCTCCTAGTTTTTAAAAATGGACTTGGGATAATAGGGAAATATTAATGATCTAGATACCATTGTTGGGTTTTTAGGCGTTTTCAGGTAAACTATCACAATTCATGTTGTGAATAAGAATATGCGCTTCACAGAGCCTGTCAATGTTCGCATCGACCTTCAATGTTTTAATGGAGACCATTCGTCACCAAATGATCAACCTATAATGGATTTTCTTGAAGTTTGGAGATTCAATCTCGAGGATGCTACATTAAAATTTTCACGTTGTCTAATTAGTCATGCTGACCTAAAAGTGTTGCAACAAAGGTTTAATAAAATTATGTTTGATTAGATTTTTGGTGTATTTTCTTAATCCTGATAGCTTATTTGAGTTATAAGTATTTCTGCTTGGGTCTGTCTGATCATTTCTAAGGGTTGTTTTTTTCCAAGTCAATAACTAATTTGTAATTTTTTTTGCGACCAACTGTCCGTGACTTGCTTTCTCCACACCGAAACTAAAATTTTTGATTGTCTACGACTGGAATAGCTCGAGTTTTTGAATGTGCGTTTTCTTTTTTCTGTTGATCCATTTAATCCGATTCACAAATCGGAACAAAAAAAAAATTAAATTTCCAAGGGAATTGTTGGCTGAAATTATTAATTTACTTCCATTAAATGCAAAATGGGTTAAGCTACAAGTTTCACTTATTTTTGATCTATTTTTATTAAAAAATCAATGTTTTTACGTTGTTTATCTTAAAAAGTTTGTAAATCCTGTAAGTTTTAAAATTTGGTCTTGAGGACTATTGTGCAATTTTTTTACTAAATTTAATAAATGATTTGAATTTAAGTTTCGTGTTTTGTTGGGACAAGGGAGAGATCGAGTTGGCGTGTTAAATGTTCGTCTTGGACCTACACGCGGCTTGGCTTTACTTGAAATTCTTTGTTTGACAATTAATAGTTTTTATACCAGTATGATTTTTATTTATAACGAATTATCTTTTTATTAAAGCGTTACAAGAACTTGGGAGTGCAATTGGAACCCTTGATGCAGAGTTTAACCATGATTTCTTGGAAATAAGACAACAACATGATAATCTTCCCGTTGGTCAGAGTGTAGGCGAGGTATATTTTGAAAAATCTATTAAATAGTTTATTTTTTTAACAAGTTTAAAATTTTATTTTATAAATAATTTGTGTTATCCTTTGATAATTAGAATTCATTCTTATGAATTTTAGTGCAGATATTGATAAAAAAAATTTTTTGCCTTTACATTAATTAAATATTTTATTAAGTTTAATTTTTTTCAGACAAGAAATAGAGGTTCTCGTTCCTCAATGTTAGTTATCCGTCTGATTAACCGAATTTTGGACTTGAATGAAGATGTTTTATATAATGTAAATCCTGACATTGTAGAACGTACTCGAATTGAATATGAAGAGCTGTTGATGATGACAATTGATGCTTAATTAAGTTAAAAAGTTTGATTATTTTGTTAAACAAATGCTTTAAATAAATTTTGCAATTAATGAATAATTTTGTTAAATTTTATTTTTTATCTTTAAATGGATTTTAACTTAATCCAAAACTTATTTCATTGAATTAAAATTTTTTAATTCTGAACAAGAATTTTATTATCTTCCTTCACAATTTTTAAAGTAAAATAATCATTTTATTTGTTATTTTATTTTTAGTGTATCAGAGCACTTCTACTGAGGATTTGAATGATTCTTCTTACTCTGAATTTAAAAAACAATTTAAATTTTACAAAAGACGTGATCATTCCTTAGATCTTTCTGCTGTTTTTGATCCACACAAATATTCAGAATTATTCAATTTAAAATTAAATTACGTCTCTGACAAATGTTTAATTGCTGTTGAGAAGATTTTTAAAACAATTAATGGGTTAAGGTTTATTTTTTAATTTTTATTTATTTTTATTTAAATTATATAGACCAATTAATCAATGGACGCTCACTACTTTTTTGCATAGGTTTTTTTAAATAAAATAACGTTAAATTGTAGCTTCAATAGCTTATAAACGGTCAATTAGTCAAATAAATTATAATCTTTTTAAACAAAAAATTTAATTAAAAAATTGAAACAAAAATAAGATTTGACTTTTTTTTTAACATTTTTTGATTTTTATTCCTCTTGTTGTTCCATATTTTAATACCTTTTTATAATTTACAGGCCAGGTCTATTCATAATTGGAGGTTTTTTAACAATTCCAGAACAATTAAAATGGATAGAGCGTTGTTTATTAGAATATTCAGAACCTCCTAATATTACTAATTTATTTGTTCAAAGTAATAATCCTTATAAAGGACCAAATGTCTTCAGAAATAATTCAAAAAAGCTTCGATGGATAACACTTGGAAATGATTATAATTGGGATACTAAAGAATATGATAATTTGGCTAGACAACCATTACCTGTTGAAATGGTTAAATTAAGTCAATTAGCTGTTTAAGTATGTTTTTCTTTTTAATTCCTCCTTTTATTTTAGGTATTGGATTAAATAATTTCTTCCCTGATGCTGCTATTATCAATTTTTATCCTCAAAAGTCTTATCTTTCTCCTCATGTTGACAGGTTATTTCTTTTTTAATTAATAAGTTTATCTTGGACCTTGTGTTTTTTGACATTTTGACACTTAACGAATTATTTTGTTTAAATATTTAATTTTTAACCATTTTAGATCTGAACGAGATTTAACTCTTCCACTCGTCTCCATTTCTCTTGGTCAACCAGCAATATACCTTACTGGAGGTACTTCACTTAATGATCCAGTTGATGCTTTACTTCTTCGTTCTGGTGATATTTTAATAATGAGTGGAGAACAACGGTTAGTTTATCATGCAGTTCCAAGAATTTTGGAAGGGAATGAAGCTTTTAATGAAGAATATATGCAAATGGTTAAGGAAAAAGAAATTTTAGATTATGCAAATAATTGTAGGATAAACATTAGTGTTAGACAGGTTGATAATTGAAAAATTAATAAATATTTTTTAAAAAGGTTTTTATAATTTTTTTGAGGTTTAAACTATTTTCTGAAATTATTTTTTAAATAAAACTTGAAATCAGAATTTTAAAACTTAAAGCAAGTTTTTTGTTTTGATATTCTGGTTTAGTTATTAAACTTTTTTTCTGCATTTTTGAAACTTTTTGTTTCTAATAATTTAACTTTAATTAATTAATTAAAAATTAATTAAATAATTTTTAAACTCCAAAAAGTCCATAATAATCACGTTGTTGTTAATATACTCTGTTTTATCATTTTATTATTTTTTCTTGACAACATTAATCAACTACTAGTTTTTAAATAAACACACCACCATACAAATAGTAGTAACCATGCGGTTTTTAATAATAAAAATAATTAATTACATCTCAATTTTTTAGTTCACGTGTTAATTACTTTTTCTCACGTTTTGTCTCTTTATTTTTTAGCCATGTGCTGACAATTTTTTGTAATATTTTTGTTTGATAAAAATTTATTTAAAAAATTTCTATTTTGTGACTTTTTGATAAGAAAAGAAAAATAAATTTTTTTAAACCAAAACTAATAAAATATTCGGTTATTATTTACAAATTATTCTAATGAATAAACTTGAAATCAGAATATTTATTTTAAATAAACTTGAAATCAGAATATTTATATTAACTTATTCTGATTTTTGTTTATTTAAAAAATTATTTCAAGTTTATTATTTTCAATAGATTCTGATTTCAATTTATTTATTAGAATAAATATATTCATTGAGATTCAAATACTTTGCTTCGTTAAAAAATTAATAAAAAAAAATAATAATTTTTAAATATGTTCTTTTTATTATTATATCAACATTTATATGTTTTTACTCCCCACATGGTTGATCTTTTTGTTTTTAAAATAAAATGAACCAAACTAATTAATTAAAAGTAGAAAATTATTTTTTTATATCATTTTTATTTATTGCATCATACAAATGAAATTTTTTTTAAATTGTTAATTTTTTTAAATATTTTGTTTATCTCGGTTTATTTGAATTAAATTTAAAAAATTAAAAATAAATTTTTAAAAAAAATAAAATTATTAAATAAATCCAATAAACGCCTATTTTCTTTAATAAAACTTAGAAGATTTTAAACCTTTTTATTTAATTTTATTTAAAGATAATTTAATTAACAATGTATTTAATTAACCCAAAATTTTTACTCTTTCCACCATCTAAATCAAGAATTATTTTTAATAAATATTTTTCTACAATAAAAATTAATTTAAAATATAATTCTATTTCTTCTTCACAAAATTATTCTACTTATTTGGGAAGAGGTGTACCAACAGTTGGAATTAGAAGAGAAACAATTAATGCTTGGGAGGTTAATTAATTAATTTAAATTTAATTTAAAAAAAATATATTTTTTTAGAGAAGAGTTCCTTTAAGTCCAAATCATGTAAAAGTTTTAACAAAAAAGGGTATTAGAGTATTTATTCAACCTTCAAATAGAAGAGCTTTTCCTATTCAAGATTATATTATAGCTGGGTAAGTAAATAATTTAAAGTTTTTATTTACTGCTTTTATAGTTACCTTTTTAAAGTTTATTTTCTGATTTATTTTCTGTTTTTCTTAGTGTAAGGCCGGTAAGGTTCTTCCAGCCTGGCTAATAAATGAAAAAGAAAAGTTTCCATCGGGGTGGTGGGATGGCTTAGTGGATTAAAGCCCTGGTTGGAGAGCTCTCAGGATCGAATCCCACCCTATATTTTGCAATTATTCCTGGGATGGGTCAGACGCTTTACTTTAGTTTAATTAAATTCTTTTTATAAAACTTCTTTTTTTAAGCGCAACAGTACAAGAAGACCTTTCTCAGGCTCAATTAATTATTTCAGTAAAACAAGTCCCTGTTGAGGATTTAATTCCAAACAAAACTTATGCTTTCTTTTCCCATACAATAAAGGCACAACCTGATAATATGGAAATGTTGGATAGTATTTTGGCAAGGAAAATAAGATTAATAGATTTTGAAAAGATGACTGATGTTGAATATAGACGTTTAGTATATTTTGGTAAATGGGCAGGATATACAGGATTTATTGATATATTACATGGACTTGGATTAAGGCTTTTAGCTTTAGGACATCATACACCTTTTATACATATAGCGTAATTAATTAATTAATTAAATTTAATTAATTAAATTTAAGTTTGGCGCACAACTACAGTGACAGGTAATTAATTAATTAATTAATTTTAAAATTCCCTTTTTCCCCTTTATTTATTCAGCCATATGGCAATTAATGCTGTCCGTGATTGTGGTTATGAAATAGCCTTGAATAGAATGCCTAGATCTATTGGGCCTTTAATTTTTGGTTTTTTCTTTTTAAAGAAATAAATTTTATTTTATTTTCTAGTCTTTACTGGAACAGGAAATGTTTCAAAAGGGGCCTTAGAACTTTTTAGACATTTTCCTCATGAATTTGTTGATGCAAGTACTTTACCTCAAGTAGCAAAGAAAGGACGTAAAAATTAAATTAAATTTAAAAATTAATTTAAATATTATTTTAAGAATTAAATAAAGTTTATGGTTGTGTTGTTTCCCGTGCTGATCACATGATTAGAAAAGGGGGAGGAGTTTATAATAAAGAAGAGTTTGAAAAAAAACCAGAACTTTATGTTTCCAAGTTTGCTAGTGAAGTAAGTTTATTTTTATAGGAAAAAGTTTATGTGCTTTTGACAAAATGGTCAAAGGGAATTTTTGACAAAATGGTCAAAAAGGGATTTCTGACAAAATGGTAAGTCTTACTAATTTTACAGATAGCACCATATGCTACAGTAATACTTAACTGTGTCTTCTGGGGTGTAAACACACCAAGATTACTTACAATTCCGGATGCAAAAATTTTATTAACACCCCGAGTAAATAAAAGTTTGGAAATACCAGGATGTCCTTCACTCCCACATAGATTAATGGCTATTTGTGATATTTCTGCTGATCCTGGTGGTTCTATTGAATTTATGACAGAATGTACAACCATTGATAAACCCTTTACTGTTTATGATGCTGATCTAAACCAGTCAACTGAACGGTGAGAAGAAAATGTTACAAAATGTCAACTGTTAAAAATGTTCAAAATTTAGTTTTGATGCACCCTCAGGCTGTTTAATTTGTTCAATTGACAATATGCCAGCACAGTTACCTGTAGAAGCTAGTGAACAATTTGGCTCTCTTCTTTTGCCTTATATAATGGATTTGGTTAGAAAATAAAATTCTTTTTAAAAATTAAAAAATATTTTAAAGTTAAACTGTTCAACAGATCAACCATTTAATTCTTTACAATGTTCAGAAGAGGTAAAACGTGCAATAATTACAACAGATGGAGAATTAACACCTAATTATAAATATATTGAAGAACTTAGAAATGAACAGAGGTAAAAATAAAAGAGATTTTTTAAAAATTAAGGAAGGGAATTAAAGGATTTTTAATGTAAGGTTATTTAAAAAATAAAAAAATTCCATTAGTGTAAAATTTTTCTTTGCGCCGAAATAACCCCATTTTCTGGAAAGAGTTCCTTTATTTCTCGCGTAGGAATTGGTGTTATTTCGGCGCAGGAAAGAAAGGGAATATTTCAGCTGCACAATAACAGTTTTTTTTATCACATTCTTTAATAAAAAGATAAGAATGTTAAAAATAATTAAATAAAATTGATTATTTATTAATAAAATTTAATTATTAATTAAAATAATTTTTATTATTAAAAAAGACGTTCTGCCCACAAATCTCGTGCAATGACTCCAACAACTAGACATGTGTTACTTCTTGGTGCTGGAATGGTAAGTTTTTCCGGAATTAAAAAAATATTTTACGGAAAATTAAAGGTCTCTGATCCTGTTGCAAAATATTTTGCTTCACTTCCTCATGTAGCTCTAACAGTTGTTGATTCATCCCGTACTGTCCAAAGACATTCTTCTTTGGGGGATAATATTGAAACTGTTATTGTTGATATACACAAAGAAAGTGAACGTGTTAATGAGCTTATTGCGTATGTTTTTTTATTGTTAAAAAATAAATTACTAATAGAAGTCAAAATAAAAGTTTGGTTAAGTGGCTTTGTAGAAGTTTGGAGGTCCTGGGTTCGAATCCGTTCCGCGCCCGGACATTTTTTTTTATAAAAGATATTCTAAAAATATATTTTTAAATCATTTTTTACCATTAAAAAAAATTTTTTCAGCAAAAACGAGCTTTGTATTTCCCTCCTTCCTTATACCCTACACCCCCAAATTGTACGTATGTGTATTAAAAATCATACAAATATGGTTACCAGTAGTTATATAACTCCTGAATTACAAGCTATGAATGATTCGTAAGTATTTATTTAAACATTTTTTTATACTTTTTAAAAAGGTGTAAAGCAGCAGGAATTACTGTAATGAATGAATCAGGTTTAGATCCCGGTATAGACCATATGTTGGCTATGGAATGTATAGATCAAGTACATGCTTATGGGGGAAAGGTAAGTAATTTAAAGAGAAATAAAGAAAAGAAAATTCATTAAAAATAATTAAAGTTTAAAAAAATGCTCTAATCTTTATTTATTTATAAAGGTAATTTCCTTTGTAAGCTTCGCAGGAGGTAAAATTTTCTTTTTATTTTTTTAATTAATCCTTAATTCTATCGGGAATTCTTTTGATTTGGAAATATAAAAAATTCAATTTTTTAAAGGACTTCCAGCCCCAGAAGCATCAGACAATGCTTTACGTTATAAATTCTCTTGGAGTCCAAAAGGTGTATTAATGGTAAATATTTTTTATTTAAGTATTTAATTTAAATATTAAAAAAGGCATTAACTAGCCCAGCAAAATATTTAATGAATGGAAATTTTGTTGAATTAGGCAGTAATGGAGAAGTTTTTGAAGACCTTTTTGATATTGATTTTATGCCTGTTTGTTTTTCTTAATTCTTTTTAATATATTTATTTTTAGGGGTTTAATCTTATTGGATATGCAAATAGAGACTCTACTAAATATGCTGAAATTTATGGAGTTCAAGGGGAATGTAAAACACTTTTAAGAGGAACTCTTCGTTATAAGGTAATCTCTTTTCTCTATTAATTGTCCTTATAATTGGAGTTAAAATTATTCAATTAGTCTAAAGTAGACATAAATTAGTTTAAGACTCTTCTAGTCCTTACAATCTAAAATTGGGACTCAAAACTAATACTTTTAAAGGCGCTATATTTCCCAGACTCAACTGTCCCTTATTTTCTAAAAAATAATTTCTTTATAATTTTCAGGGTTTTGTAGAGTCAGTAAAAGCATTAAAACAACTTGGCTATTTATCAACAGAAAAAAAAGATTTTCTTGACCCAAGTGAAGGACCAGACTTAAGTTGGAAACAAATAACAGCTTCATTATTAAATAAACAAATTGATATATTCCCTGATTCATTAAAGAATATTGCTTTAGTAGATTGTTTGGGTGGGGAAGAAAAAGGAAGGAATGAATTAAATGGATTAGAACAAATTGGTTTATTTTCTGATGTTAAACCTGAAAGACATACAACACCTCTTGATACACTTGTTTTGTTTTTTTTTCCTTCTTTTATTTAATTAATTAATTAAATATTAAAGGTACCTCATTTAGCTAAAGCTTTGGCTTATGCACCTGGTAAGGCTTTTAATTTTAAATTTTAAAAAAATTAATTTTAAGGTGAAAAAGATTTGGTTATTTTGAATCATGATATTGTTGCCCAACTTCCTTCGGGCGTTTTAGTATGATTTTAAAAATTTGGACATTTGAGTCTCAACTCGCCGGAACTAGACTCTAATAACTCCGTTCAAATAAACTGAGACTCTAATGTCTAACGACAAATTAATTGAGACTCTAGTGACTTAATTTATGTTTAGGGGGCATTAGAGTCTTACAATTATTTATTTTTTTAAATAGGAATATCACCGTATAAATTTGGTTGCATACGGTGAACAACCAAAAAACGGTTATTCTGCTATGGCTAGTACTGTTGGTTATACAACTGCAATAATTAGTAATATGATTTTGGATGGTAAAAATAAATCAGAATTTATTTAAAAAAAATGAATGAATTTTAAGGTGAAATACAGGAATGTGGAATGCTTAGACCAACATCTAAAACTGTATACAGGTAAACGTTTTGGAAAATTTTTTAATTTGAGACTCTAATGGCAAGGACATTTGAGTCCGAAAATACCTATCAACTTAAGAAAATTCTTATCAAAGTACATTAGAGTCCGAACCACTAATATACCCTAATATAACCATTAGAGTCTTAAAAGGCCTATTAGAGTCTGATTTTTAAAATTTTAGACCAGTTCTCCAAAGATTGAAGGATTTTGGGATTAAAGCTAACTCATATGTGAAACAACAAAATTAAATTTTTAAAGACATTTTTTTTATTAATAAAAGAGAAAATAATTTTTTAATAAAATAAAAAATTTATTTATTTTAAAATTACAAAAAAAAAAGTGGGGGAATGTCTGTGTTTATATATAAATAAAAATGCTTTTATATTTATAAATTATTTTTGTCTTCCAGTAATGTCAATTAATGTTTGTTCTAATACTTGTCTTAAAGGTTCAATTGGGTAAGACATAATGTCCTCATATAATTCTGATATTTTTTTCTTCTAAACAAATTTTAAAATTAAAATAAATAAATTCTTAACCTGAAATTCAATACAATCTTCTTCTATTCCCTGTTCTATAATTATATTCCTTGCAATAATTAATTTTTGTTCGTCTTGAGTACAAAAATTATTTTTAAATTTTTCCAATTGTGAAGAATTATTTTTTCTAATTTTTTCTATTAAAGCACAGGTTATCTAATTTTTAAAAAAATAATTATTTAAAAATTCTTTCCTCTTACCCAGGTACATTTTCCTTCAGCTAAATCAATTAAATTTGATTTTCCTGTTATTGAAGGATCTCCAAAGCAATCAAGGTAATCATCTTGTATTTGGAATAAATAACCTAATTTATAGGCTATTCTCTTTAAATTTACTTGGTGAGGTGTTGTATAATCTGCCAAATGCATTCCAATATTTAATGGGAGCAAATAGGAGTAATGACTAAAAATAAAGGTGGTCAGACTCAAATGACACTTTTGAAAAAACTTTAATTAGAGTCGGGAGAGAAAAATAAAGTTTTAAGTGAGACTCTAATTACCATAAAAATTACCATTAGAATCTAATGTTAATTTTTAGTGGAAAAGATCAATGTCCAGTTGATCTTTTTTACCTAGTTTTGTGGCTAACAATGGATGAATATCTTGGCCAAGTGAATTCTGACAAGTCTTTTGTAATCATATCCAGCATTTGTCCAATAACTGTTTTCTGTTTTGCCTAAACAAAAGTATTTTTATTAAATTAAAGAACACTAGAGTCTCAAAATAATTATTTCAAACGAGACTCAAATGTCCAGTTTATTAAAAATTAATAAAATTTAAAAATATTACTGTAGAAATTTCATTTAAAATTGCACTCTTTCGGGGATGACTAGGAATTGCAAGTTGAATAACTCTATTAATTCCAGATTCAAGTAAAAGACCATCATTAATAGCTGTTAACCCATTCTCTGGCTATTAATTAATTAATTTAAAAAAAATTAAATAAATAAAAAAATACCAAAGTATGCCAACTAGGCCTTCCCCTTCTTAAAATAGAATTATCCATAATATCATCCTCAATTAAATAAAAAGTTTGTAGCTTTAAAAAAAAATTTAAAAAAATAAATAAAAATAAAATAAACCATTTCTAATGTTAATGCAACCTTTCCTGAATTAATTAAATTTTCTTCTGTTGATTCTGGAAATAAAGCCTTTAAAAAATAATTTTTTATTTAAAATTTAATTTTTATATTTAAACCTTAAATGTCTCCATAGCTAAATTACTTCGTCCAAATTTTCCTCCACAAATATTATAATCAAAAAGTCTAAAAATTCTTTCTTTACATAATAATTTACTTGATTCATCCAAATCATTAGTTAAAGAATTAGTTAATTCATCTCTAAGTATTGGTACAAGAGAATTGAGAAATTTTCCATTTTTAAAAGCTTTGTTGATTAAAGACATTGTTTCTAAAGTATATTTTGCTGTATTCATTTAATTTTCTATTTAAAAAATTTAAAAAGAATTAAATTTGGTAATTTATAAATAAATATTTAAATATAAAAGTAATTAATTAATTTAAAAAAATAAAGTTGTTTATTATAAAAAAAAATTTAATTTTAAATAAATTAAAGTTAAATTAGAAGGCAAGAAAAAAAACAATTATTGGAAATTCAAAACATTCTCAAATTTAAAGGCTTAGAAAACCTGCTTAAATTAAAATAAAAGAAATTTACTTTTTTTAAAGTAAATATTTTGTCAGAAAATAGTCAAATAAATTAAGAAATTAAAATAATTTTTAGAAGAATATTTAAAGAAAAAAAATCAAAAAAAAAAAATAATTAAATAAACCCAAAATTAAATTAATTTCATTCAAATTAATCCCATTCATTATCATCAACACCAGTTGGACTATTTGAAGACGAATCTGAAGATCCACCAAAACAATGCTCCATTCTTTTACGTAAAATAGCAGCAACATCTGTTGAGTCATCTACTGCACGTTTTTGTGCTTGTTCTTCTTGTTTTTGTACTTTTTTTAATTTTACACCTTCTTGGATTTGAATTAACAATAAGGAACGATTATCCTTTAAATTATTAATTAATTTAAATTAATTAAATTTAATTAAAAAACTTTTTGTCCATCATTAGATGTTGTTGAAGGTTTTCGACTATTTACTTCAGAATTTGCAAATGTTTTCGTACTTTCTTGTTGTTTAATATTAAAATTAGGAAGAACAGGTGGTGGTGGTGGTGGTGGTGGAGGAGGATGAGGTGGTGGAGGGACATTTAAAGTTGGAGGAAACTAAAAAGAAAAGGTAAGAAAATTAAACAAAATTATCTAAAATTTAAACCTGATCTTGTGAAGTAGTTGAAGGAATATTTTGAACGTCACTTTGTCCTTCTGAAGGAGTTGAAATTTCTGTTCCTCCTCCAGCAGGTAAATATTGAAATTGACTAATTGGAGGTGGAGGAGAAGGAAATTCGTCATTTTTTTCGTCAAAATTATTTTCCATAGAATTTTCTAAAATTGGAGGAGGGCGAAAGACAACAGTCTGAACAACATTTCCAAGCATATTCTGTGGGGGAGGAGGCGGTAATTCGTCATCTTCATCGTCTAAAAATGCAATTTCCTTGCTAGATGTATTTTCAGTATTTTGTTCAGTCATATTTAAGTTCTGCATTCTATTGTCAATTTGATAAGTAGGGACTGAAAAGTTTAAAAAGAAAATCTTTAAAATTCAATTTTGAAGAAAACCTTGTTGTCGAATAGGCTGCGAATTATTATTAGTAATATTTTGAACGATCCGTTGTGAACTGTCCAATGTTGGTTTATTATTGTTGCCTAAATCATAGGAATGAACTGATTGACCACCAAAATTATTTGATCCTCCACAACCAACTACAATAGTCATTCCAGGAGGTGCTTGCATTGTTGTACTTGACATCATATCTCGTTCGGCCAATAAAGCTTGCGGAGCCTAAAAAAAGTTTTATAAAACAAATACCATCCTTTTTATCCCCTTAATTCCCTTTAATATCCTCATATTATTTCACTTAAAAATTCAGTCAAAACCTGATATTCAGCTGGAAAATGCAAAACTTCATTAGCAGAATTTGGTAAACGCCCAGAACGCTGATTCTTCTGTAAAATTTTTCCATTATTCCCAGCCGGAGCAAAACGAGAATAATTGGTAGAACGTGAAGAATGAAAATTTAAAAGAACATTTTGTTGTTGCTGTGAAAAGTTTTGTTGTTTCTGTTCACGATTACGACGATGAGGACTTGTTGGAGAACGTCCTTAAATAGTTTAAATAATCTAAAATAAACAAAAACCTGTTCGCCTTTTCTCTCCAGATGTTCCACATTCTTTAAGAATTTCCTGTCTCCATAACTCAAAAAAATAACCAGGATCAGTGTAGTAACGAAGAGCCTCTTTTTCATCTTCTCTATATGGATTTAACTCGTTTAATTGTGGAGGTGGGTCACATTGTTGATATTGCTCTTGTAGAGAAGTTGGTAAAGTCTGTCTACTTAGAGAATGCTGGTCAATTATATTACAACTTTTAAAAGCTTTGCGAAGTGCTGCTTCTTCCAAATTGGCTGAATGTTAATAAATTAGAAGCTTCTTAAATTGGGAAAATAATAGAAATTTACTAGAATTAAATTAAGGTAAAAGAATTTTCTGATATTCTTAATTTTCCAACCCCTAAAGACAGTCCCAAAATCTCTTGTTCAAGTAATTTTAGAAGGTTCAATCTCTAATAATTCTAGTAAGACCAGAAAATAATAGAAATGTTACTTTGATCCAAAGAATTCTGTGATTGTTGCGCCACTTTTTGAGCAAGCCTTTCTACGCGAAGAAATAAAGTATTTGTCCTATGATCAATTTTCAGTACTTCACGATGTATTTCAGAAAATATTTGTTGAGCATGTCGACTAAGTGAGCTTAATTGTCTTATTAAATTGGCAAACGTTCCATTCGAAATACATTGAAGTTCATCTTGGTTGACTGCTTCTGGAAGCCGATGGAGAGATAAATTTACAGGAGAGACTGAACGAGTTGTTAAAGGCATTCTCTGAAAAAAGACGGATCAAAGAAATGTAAAAATTGAAATGAAACATGAATAACATGATCAATGAATCTTCTTTCATTGATGCTATTTTTTGTTCTTTTTTCTCTGATACACACTATTTCTAAAATTGAAATGAAAAAAGAAAAAAAGAAAGAAAAATAGAGTGTATAATTTTTTTAAATTGTGAAATTTTTTTTCAGCAAGAATTTCTTTTTTTTTTTTGTCTTATCGATTTTATCATAATTAATTATTTATTTAGCCATAATTCCTTCATGTCAACCTTTTTTTACAATTTATTATATTTTATTTTTAGATTATCCTCTTTGGTTTACGTTGTGTTGTGTTTTCACAAGTTCTAAATAAAACTCAATTTTTAAATGGCTTCTAATGGTTTTAGCGTTTATGGTATTTGTTATGTAAATTTATAAGAAAATATAAACGGGAAATTGGGAAAAATTTTAATAGAAAATATTAACGGAAAATGGCCAAAATTGATGGCAAGAAAGAGATATTGCTTGACATTATCATCGTCAAAAAATCAAAAACATTCAGGCGGAGAATTGCCTAATGATGAGAATGATTTTACCGATTAGTACAGCAATGTTAATCGAGGTTTGTTTTGTATGTGAATTGCCATTTTTGTGAAATTGACTTGGTTAGATGAGTCAAAAATGCTTGAGAAAATCACCTTTTTTTTTAACTTTTTTGCTTCCTTTCTTTAATTTTTGACTCATTTATCCTTGTCTTAAACAAATGATATGCATTCACTAGGCTATTTCGATCTGCTACCTCGTAATTGGCTTTGACTGAGAGAAAATTAAATATATAAATGGGCTTTCAAAAATTATTTATAATGTTTAATAAGGCTTAATCAATTTTAAATTTCAGTTGGAAACATTCCATACAATTCTACCGAGACTGATATTGGCAATATGTTTTCTTCTTGCGGTGTTGTTACTAATGTTCGGTTAGTTTTACTTTTTATTGTTTTTATGGGTATTGGGATGAGTTGTAACAGGTGAAGTAGGGACTGAAGCGGGGAAATAATAAAAACTCTTGTGTTAGAAATATCTGATAAACCTTTCCGTTTCTTAACTAAATTTTTCAATTTTCTAGCATAGTCTTTGACCGCAACACTAATAAACCTAAAGGCTTCGGTTTTTGTGAGTTTCAAGATCAACAAGGAGCACAAAATGCAGTCGATCAAATGAATGGAGTTGAGATCAATGGGCGGCAATTACGTGTTAACTGGGCTAACAAGTAAAGGGAAGAAAACAAAAAGGAGAAGAGATGAAAAGTTTTTTTTGATGTTGAAAGGACAAATTTTGGCTTTTAATTTTCGGTTTTGTTAAATACTTATATTATGAAAAATAAAATATGAGCCAGTTTATTTGTGGGAATTATTTTTAAGTGAATTTAATTTTGGAAGGTTTTATTTATTTAAAAATAAAAAGTCTTTAATTCCTTCGCATTTCTCATCATTTCCCTATTAAACTAGTACATGAACGATGACAATATTTATCCATTTTATCACCCCAACTCTCATCTGTACAAAGTCCATTTAATGCCAATTCCCTGCAGTTAAGTCCAATATCCACATTTAAAACACCCAACTGATCACAAGTACCTAAATAATTATAATAATAATTTAAAATATTAATCTAACCTTTACAATACATATTCATAGTATCCATATATTCCTCAATAAAGCATCGATGAATATATCGTTTACAATTAATTGTAGAATCACCAGGTAAAATATCTTCACTTCCTTTGTGTTTTCTTTCATATTCCTCTTGTTCAGAAGATTCTGATTCAATAGAATCTTCTTCTATTTCAGGCCCACTCTCTTCAGAACTTTCTAAATATAATTTTAAATACATTTTATTTTCCTAAGCTTTCCTATTGCTTTAATTAAATAAAAGTTAAATTAATGTAAATATTCTTTATTTTTTAATTTTCTATATTTAATTAATTAAAAATTTACCTAAAATTTCTTCTTCTTCTTTATTAATTGATTTTTCCTTGTCCTTCTTTCTTTGCTTTTTCTTTTCATTTTCTTTTTCATCCTCCTTATTTGTTAATTCAATACCTTTTTCACTAGGTAATTCTTCTGACCCTACAGATGGAGGTTCTAATAAATTTGGTCCTTCTTCAAAAGATTCTGAAGAAGAAGATGAATCTAATAAATTATTTTCTTCTTCTTCTTTTAATTCTTTTGCTTCATTTTTATTTTCTTTTTCTTTATTATTTTTTATTTCTTTTCCAATCATTTTATCTCCAACTTGTTTCTTCTTTTCTGGTTTCTTTTTATCAACTAAAATAGAAGGGGAAGTAATTTAAATAATTTTTTAAAGATTACCTTTAGTTTTAGGCCCTTCATTTTCTTCTTCCTTTGTTTGATCTTTTTTATCTAAATTTGGTTCCTTTTCCCCCTCTTCTTCTTCTTCTGTTTCTTTTTCCTTTGTTTGTTCACTTTCCTCAGCTTTAGGCCCTTCTTCCTTTTCTTCTTTTAAATGTTCTTTTCCAGGTCCTTCTTCTTCCTCTTTAGTAGCATCTTCCTCCTTTTCAGTTCCTTCATCTGAATGTTGTTCTGGCCCTAAATCTGTTTCTGAAGCTTCCTCTTCAGGTTCAGCGTCCCCTGGCCCGTTTACTATAAAAATAAGAAAAAATAAGCTTAAACTTTAAATGCTTCAAGTTTAATTTAAAATCAATTAAAGTTATTTATTTTTAAGTTTATTTTTAATTTTTGTTTCAAGTTTATTTTTCTATGTGTTTCAATATCAACTTTAAATTAAATTATTTTATTTAAATTAACTAACTAACCATTCTCTACATCTAAATTAACAATAATTTTAAAATTTAAAAATAAAATTAAATTAAAATAAAAATTAAATAAATTATTATTTAATATTTTTAGATCCATAAAAGAAATTTAAAAAAAAAGTTTTAATATTGAAGAGCTAAAAGAGAAGAGAAATTTAAAATTAGATTAATTTGTTTATACAGCAGTTGTAGAATTAAATTCTCTAAACTCTACAAAGGGAAAAACACAATTCTGTATTTTTTAAATAGAAAAAAACACAATTCTGTATTTTTTAAATAAACAAAGCAGGTAGTTTTGCGAACTTAAGTTTGAACAAAAAAAAACTTGAAAACAGAACGATTTACTATAAAATACAAAATAAAAAGTTTTATGTTTGCTTCAAGTTTATTTTAATAAAAAAAAAAATACAATATCTGAATGTTTTTAGAATATCATTTTGTTTCATTTTCTCAATTAAAGAATTATTAAATTAATTATTATTATTTTCTTCTTTATTTTCATCAAAATTAAAAGATTTAGTAAATGCTTCAAAACCTCTTAAAAAAAAAAAAATTAATTTTTTTTTATTAATTTTTAAAAATAATTTAAAAAAAAATTACCCATTAGCAAACTTATTAAATCCACTGAAACAAAAAAGTTTTTTAATTAAATAAACTTGAAAAGAAGCAAAACTTACCCATTAAAGAATGCTTCTGAATAAGGTTGGGAAAATCCACTAAAAATTAAATTTAAAAAAAAAAAATAAATTTTAATTATTTTACCCATTTTCAAATATTCCCTTAAATCCACTAAAAAAAAAAATATTTTTTTTAAAAGAAAAAAAATTAATTTAAAAAAATTACCCATTAGCAAAATTATTTTCTTTAACAACTACTCTAATTTTTAAAAATTAAATTTTAATTTTTTATTTAATTTTATACTTGTTTAAATATTGATTATTATCTAAAATACATTTAGAAGTAGTCATTATTGGAGTAAGTTTAATTATTTGTGGTTGAAGCAAATAAATAGAATTATTATTGAAATTAAAGCTTTTTTTAAAAAGAGAAATTAATTTAAATTTTAATTTTAAAAGAATTTATTTAATTAAAAAATTAAATTATTTAATAAATAATTTTAAAAAAAATAATTATTAATTTAATTTACTTTATTTTTTTGTTGACGTAATTATTTTCAATTGAATTGACTATTTTTTCTTTGTTTGCACTTTGAGCTGTCAGATGCTGAGAAAGAAAAATTAAATGAAAAAAATACGTTTAAAAGGGAAAAGAAAAAAAAAAGAAATAAAAGTGCCATTATTTAATATATATACAATTTAAAATAAAAATAATAATTAATTTTTAATTAAAATAATTTACCATTTTAAAATATATATATATATAGAAGTTTTATCTAATTTTCTAAAAATATATATATAATATTTATTTATCTGAAAATAACTGATAAAATTTAAGCAAATAAATTATTTTTATAAGGGAAAATTATTTTTTTTTTAAACATTTTATTTTAATATTTTTGTATTTTTAGTTAAAAATGTTTGGAACTATTTCTGATTATAAAATACAAATTATTGCCAATAAAACAAACACACACCCCACTTTAAATATCAGAACAAAAGATAATAATCTTTTTTTTATAAAAATGTTTTCAAGAATAATAAATTTATATAAACAAATAAATACTTTTCTTTGTTTTTAATAAGATATACATTTGTTTATAATGTGGCTTTTTAAATCCTTTTTCCGAAGCCGACATTTGTATTTTTATTCTGATTTTTATCGTTAAATTAAACTGTATTTTCTGAAATAAACATGTTTTGAGAAAACATTCCGGAAAACAAGTTTTAAAAAAATTCTGGTATTGTTTGTTATAAAAAACACATGTTCTGATTTTAAAAACCTTAAAAGAATAAATTCTGAAAAATACAAAATAAAAAAACACATTTTTTTATTCACAAAAATACCTATAAAAACATAAAATTATTTAATTTTTTATTCTTTTCCATGCAAAAATTTGGAAAGAAAATCTTTTGGTTTAGGTTCAATATTCTCAGCAAAAAGCATATTTCTAACGTGATATTCATTATAGAAATAAAATTTCAAAGCAACTAGATGTTGACGGGCTTCTGAAAAAAATGAAAATACAACAACAGGAAAAACAGAAAATAAATTACAAAAACGTTTTTCCGGAAAAGTTTCAAAAATACAAAAACATTTAAATAAACTTGCCTTCAACTTTTCTATCAATCACCCTAACATCCTGTAAATGCGCATTTTTCATAAATTGATTTTTCATAACTTCACGAAATACAGGCAAAGGAATGTCTTGAAGTTCTAAAATACAAATAAAAAAAAAATACAAATTAACATACGATAATCCCACCAATGGGTAGGGGCTAAACGTTGGTATTGTTTGTACATTTTTAAAACATTAATTCTTGCCTCAGCCAAATCCTGAGAAATTATTGGTTTAACTAAACGAGAGACAAGTGCGCCACTATTTGTAGTCATTTTAAAAGAAATAAAAAAAAAATTTTTTTTATTCTAAAAAATTAAAAAAAAAAATATTTATGGAAAATCCATTAGAAAAAAAATAAAATTTAACAAAAAAAATTTTATTTTTATTCAACCACATGAAGGACAAACTTGTAAAGATTCATGTAAAAGAATATCACATTCTATACAAACTTGTACTTTACAATTTTTACATAAATAAGCTTTTGTTGAAGAAAAGAATTGTTCGTCACAAGCAAAACAAGTTGAACTAAAAAAAGAAAATTAAGAAAAAATAAAAGAATAAAAATTAAACCCTTCAATAGGTGTAATTTCAATAAATGAAGGTAAAGGTTCCAAATGTTGATGAGCACGTGCTAATTGTGGAGCAGTTAAAAGCAAAAGACCTAAAGAATTTATTTAAATTAATTTTATTTTAAATTAAATTGAAAAAAAATAAACCGCAAACAAGACAAGTTGTTGGAGTTTGACAATAATAAGAACCACATTGTGGACATACAAATGAATATTCATTGGACTTAAAATAATTTTAATTTAATTAAAAAATAAAAAATAGACTTTAGAAGGGTCTGAAGAATTTAAATCACCAGATAATTCATGACTGAAAAATGTTAAATAAAAATTTATTTAAAAAATTAATTGTTCAGTTATACTCCAAAAAAGACATAAATTATATTTTAAGTTAACAACTGTTGACATAAAAATATTTGTATGAGAAAAAATTTTAAAAATTTACACAACTTTTTGGGGAAGCACACCTAAAACCTCAAAAAAATGGTCAATTAAAATATACCAAGCACAAAAAGAAGGAATAGTTTTCGCTTTCTTCAAAGGAAATCCCATTTTTACAATACTATCTTGATGTCCTTGTTTAGGTAAAAGAGGAGGTGGTTGAAGATGTTCAGTAAGTAAAAGATCAAAATGTTCCCTATCTAAAGCTACTCCATATTTTCCTTAAAATATTTTATTAATAAAGAAAAAAATAAAACCTTGTGTAGTAACACAAAGCTTTTTAAAAGCATAAACTTCTGCTAAAAAACAAATTATTGAACAACGAACAGATTGCATTTTAAGTTGCTTAAAAATAAATGAAATTTATAAAATTAAAGAAAACCTCATAAATAAGTTTTAAACTAACAGCATCAGTTGTACTTAAACTTGAAACAATAAATATACATTCCTTGCTTGTATGAGCAGGCACATTCCTTTAAAAAGAAGAAAAAATTCACTTCTTAATTATTATGCACAAAATGTCCGCAAGTAATATAATGCATAAACTTTACTCGTTTTGATTTACAGAATTATCAAAAGTAGATATCTAAAGTCAATAATAGATGGTACATCCTCAAAGCGGATTGTGCAAAAATATTCTATTATTTGCGGACAAAAATTGAAGACACTTTGGGTGATTAAAATACGTAAAAAACCTAAAATGAGTAAGTGCACATTCAAGCATTGAATACAAAGAAAATTCTGTTCCACCACAAGAAGCTTCAGTGAGTGAATTGAACGATTCATTTAATTTTTGAATACTACCTTTAAATATTTAAATTAATTTTCAATTGAAAAATTAACTTGAAAATCCACAAGAACATTCCGCCTTTTTATCACGTCCAAGTAGTAGACCCATCTATTAAAATACAAAATTTAAAATTAATGTTCTTAAATAAAAACATACAGCAGAAAGGGGATTGAGTTCAAAGAATTTATTTATAAAATTTAAAAAACATTCTCTAACAACTCTTAATCTGCTAGGTTCAACATCTTTGGAGAGAATAGATGTTGATAGATCAATACCAATAAACACATGCCTCATCTATAAAAAGGAATAAAATGTCTAAATAGACAATTTTGTTCAGAAACAAAATCAAAAAAATCCAAAAAAGATTAAATAAAAAAAGAATTTAAAATAAACCATTCCAAGACGTATTCTCGTTGGTCTACCTTCATTTCTTCTAAGCCTTTTTTCTTCGGAAATAATTCGCCTAATTGCACTCTCCATTGACCCATGTTCATCTTCGTGAAGTGCTGATTGAATACAAATATCTTAAAAATATAGAATTAAATATATAAATTAAAAAGAAAACCATCAGTATAAGCCTCTTCCCATTTAAATGGATCTTTAGCCATTCTTTTTAAAAATAGAAATTCTTTTAGAAGTTTTTACAATTGAAAAATAGCAATACAAATAAGATCAAATTATATAAGTTTAAAATGGGAAATTTAAGTTTTGCTTTTTCATGCTTTTTTGGTCTAACGAAATGGATCAACACAAAAAAGAATGAATCCATCAAAAATCATAAAGATTTTAAAGAAAGAAATAAATATAATTAAACTGAAACATCTTTAAAATAAACAAAACCGCATAAAAGAAAAAGAGAGAATTAGAGAATCATATTTTGAAGCCACTTCAGTGCAGAAAAGCCATACCTTCTATTCGCGAACTTCTTCTAGAGGAAATTTCTTTTCACTTGAATATTTTTTATTCATGGCTTTAGATTACCTAATTTAATTTTTAGAAAATTTATGACAATAAAAACAACAATGGGAACAATTTCAGAATTATGGAAAAAAGCTTCAGATTCATTTGCTTCTATGGATGTTCAAAAATATTTAAATATTGAGGAGCGTCAATTAAAGATTTATGAGACACCGGAAGGTACATTGTACAATCAAGAAGTGATTGAAAAGTTTGTTAATTTAACTTAATAGAAAGGGTAATATTAGTTGGACATTCTTTTTGAGTTTTTTTGTTGACTGATACAAATAGTTACATTAATATTTTTTTGATTTTTGTGTTCCGAAATTAGTAAAACGATCAGCAGACATTCATTGTTATCTTGTTATGTATAAGAAAACTTAATTAAAAATTGACCAAAATTAATTAAATAAATGTACTAGAAAAGAAGTCTTTTTCTTTAGGAATGCCGATATCGTTGAAATACCAAAAAACGTTAAAAGAGACTACTCTTTTGCATCATATAAAGAACAATTGGCAGATTTACAGCTTCGAAAAGAAATTGCTGAAAAAAATAGAAAAGCTGGTATTTTGACTGAAAAGCAGAAGAAAGCGGTTGAATTGGAACTTAAAAGTGAAGGGGTATTTTTAAAGTTTTATGTGAATTTTTAATTTTAAATTTAAGGAAATTCGGAATTCTCTTAAGCAATTGCATGATTCTTTTGAAGGAAAAGTTAAGCTATTATTTATTGCTTGCAAAAAGGAACCTAAGGTTTACCTTGAACATAATTTAATTTAAAAAAAATTTTTTAGAATGCTTTTGATTATATAAATATATTTTATGATTTTATTGTTCCATTAATCAAATCACCATTAGTTGCTAAAATTGCTGTTAGAGGATATTTATCATATCGAGATGCTATTTTTGAAGTTACTTCTGATGATCTTTGTATGGGTTTTTTTAAATTTTTTAAAACTAAATTTGGGTATTATTAACTTGTTTTTACCTAAATCGCCATGCTTTATCATTCTTTTGCTTCTTAGGGATTTTTTAGGGTTTTCCATTTGGTTCAATTTATGTTCTTAAATTAATTTTTCCAAATCATTAAATTAATTTTAAGTTAAAATTTTAAACAATTTTTAGATAAATTAATTTCTCATGCAACTCTACGTGCATTAGAATCAAAATTTTTAATGGATCATTGGTGTGAAATTTCAATGGAAGAACAAATTCGTCAATCATTTCACTTACTCTCTTCTGCCTGTTTTTTATATTTAAATTTATTTGATGAAGAAGGAGAAGATGAAGAAAAAAATGAAATTGAGGAAGAGGAAGAAGAAATGGAATGTAAAATAAATGCTGCTAAATTGGCTTTTTTATTACCTTTTTTTGAACAATTTTTTAAAAAATGTCCAGAAAAATTTGATGTTGATTTGAGAATTAGAGTAGCAAAGTTTTTACAAAATGCTCTTAATTCTAAATTTATTAAGGTTTTTTTAATTTAATTTAATTTTTAAGAAAAAAATTATCTTTTAATTTTAGTCAGAAGAATTAACTTCACTACCACTTTTAAGACTTGGAACACTTCTCGTTGATTGTATATGTTTAGATCAATCAATTGAATATGTTAATGAATTAAAATTAACTTTAAATCAATTTTTGGAATTACTTAATATATACAGTTTGGATATAGATATAAAAAACAAAGAAATTCTGAATTTTTTTAAAAATATTTTTTCACATTTATTTGATGATAATGTGTTGAAACGTATTGCTATTTTAAAGGTTTATTTTTTTTTTAAATTAATTTTTTTAAATTTTTTTAAAATTTATTTTTGGGTATTTTAATTAAATTTAATCAAATAAAATTAATTAATTAATTTTATTTTTTTTTAAAGTCAATTTGTCTAGTCTCTCCTCTTTTAAATATTACAATTAAAAATAACTTTGAATTGTCACAACAATTTTTAATAGATATTTATTTATCTAAACATGATGAAAATATTGAATGTTCAAATAATGCTTCAAAATGTTGGGATAATTTAAATTTTGAAATTAATTCAACTTTGTATAAATTTTTATTAAAATATTTACATGATGAATCTTTTCTGAAAAGAGAAGATGCTAGTAAAGCAATACAAACTTTGGCAAATACATTTCCCTTTGAAGTTGAAGAAATACTTAAACAAATGGGTGTTTTATATAAACAATTTATGAAGGTTTGTATTTTCTTTTGTTTTGAATAAAAAATACAAAAAATTCTGATTTTTATAAAATAAACTTGTTTTTTTTTTGGGGCATATAAAAACTGTGTTTTCTAAAAGGGGAAATACAAAAAAAATACAATTTTTTCCGGAATGCTGATTTTACAGGCGTTAAATATTTCTGATTTTTTTTTCTAAATACAAAATGCTTTGTTTTTCCGGAACTTATTATAAAACACACTTTATATAAATTAAATTCTGTATTTTTCATAATTTAATGTTTTTAAATTTATAGTTTCAACCTGCTCAATTTGATTCTATTGGAAGAAAAATAAAAGAAGAATATGACCCTTATGAACAAAGAGAAGGAATTGCAAAAGGTTTCTTTTTCTTCTTTAAAAATTAAATTATTTTTTATAATATAAAGGTATTTTTCTTTTAACTGATTCTCTTTCTTCGTCCAAACAAATTATGTTACTTTTACATTTAATTGTTCCTGATGGGTTAAATGATAGAGCAGAATCTTGCAAAAATTTAATGAGAAATTCTGCTGTTAAAGCTATTCAAAAGGTTTATTATTTTTTAAATTAAATTAAAATTTGTTTGTAGAATGGGTCAGAAATGGTAAACACACTTTTTCCATTTATTGAAGAAGAACTTAATAAATTAACAAAAGAAGCTAAGAATGACAATTTACGTCAAGGATTAATTGTATTAATTGGAACATTAGCTCAATATTTAAAAGATGATAATGCAAAGGTTAGAAAAATTGTTGCTAGACTTATTGAAGCACTTTCTACTCCTTCTCAACAGGTTTTATTTTTATTTAATTAGAATAGGTTTTTACCCTAAAGACAACCACTTCAAAAATCAACTTATTAACAAATAAAGAAATTTATTTAAAATTTTATTAAAATGATTCTCAAAATAAATTAATTTTTAACTAAGTGGCTTAACCTTCCTTGTATTTATTCTTAATTAAAATAAACAATTTGCTAAATAAATATTTTATTTTAAATTTTTAGGTTCAAGAATCTGTTGCTGGTTGTTTACCTGCATTAATTCCCTTCTTAAAAGATGATTCACAAAAGCTTATTGAAAATATGTTTGTATTACTAACAAGTGCAGAAACTTACGGAGAAAGAAGGGGAGCTGCATATGGAATTGGTAGTATAATAAAAGGTTTAGGAGTTGCTTCAATTAAGCAGTTGAACATAAATTCGAGATTAAAAGATATGCTTTCACAAAAACAAAAACCTTTGTTTAGAGAGGGGGCACTGCTTTGTATTGAAATTCTTTGCAGGTTTTTCTTTAAAAATTTAAATTTTATTTTCTCAGCACTGTTGGAAAATTGTTTGAACCTTATCTCGTTCATTTACTTCCTGATCTTCTTACTGCTTTTGGTGATACTTCCGAAGCTGTTAGAAGATCTGCAGATGATACAGCTAAATCTATGATGTTTTTCTTTCGGTTTTTAATTTTTTAAAATTTTAATTTTTAGGCGTTCACTTTCGGCCCATGGAGTTAAATTATTATTGCCTTCATTGCTTAAAGGACTAGATGACGATTCGTGGAGAACTAAATGTGCATCGGCAGAACTTTTAGGTTTCCTCTTTTTAAAATTATTAAAAAATATTTATTTAAAGGAGCAATGTCCAATTGTGCTCCTCGTCAATTGTCTACTTCCCTTCCTTCTATTGTCCCAAAATTGTGTGAAGCATTAACTGATACACACGGAAAAGTTCAAAAAACAAGTGAACGAGCACTTAAACAAATTGCACAAGTTATACAGGTTTGAAAAAATTTAATTATTTTATTTTTATTACAAAACCCCTCAGGGCTTTTTTACTTTTAAACACTTTTTAAGAATCCAGAATGCTTGGCTATAAGTCCTCACCTTATACAAGCATTGGCTGATCCTCCAGGAAAGACTTCTTCTTGTTTACAAACAATAGTAAATAATAAATTTGTTCATTATATTGATTCACCTTCTCTTGCATTAATGATGCCTATAATTTACAGGTTTTTTTAGTTAGAATAGGGAAATAAAACTTAAATTATTTTTAGAGCTTTAGCTGATCGAAATACTGAGGCTAGACGAATGGCAGCACAAGTATTGTCTAATATATACTCTTTGGTTGATAATAAAGATATGGAACCTTATCTTGATTCTCTTATTCCTGGACTGAAAAAGGCGTTATGTGACCCTGTTCCAGAAGTTAGAACGGTTTGTCTTATTAATTTTTTATTCTCTTCCCTGATGGAACGAAACCCCTTATTTTAAAACTTTGTTTTGCCTTCAATGTTCTCAAGCAGTACTCCATTTATTTTAATTTTGTTTTTTAAGGTTGCTGCCAAGGCAATGGGTGCAATTGTCCAATATTCAGCACCTGCTACTTCCGAAAAGATTCAGGTAATTTTAATTTATTTTTCATTTAAATTTCCTCAATTTCCAGGCAGATATAATGCCTTGGCTTAAAGAAAATCTTGTTTCCGAATCTTCTTCTGTTGATAGACAGGGAGCTGCTCAAGGACTTTCTGAAATAATTGCAGCAATTGGAGGAGACTTTTTGGAACAAAATTTGCCTGGAGTGATAAAAATAACAGAGTCTTCAACTACAGAACCTTATATTAGAGATGGATATATTCTTCTATATATTTATTTACCTATTGCTTTGGGTGAACGATTTGCCCCTTTTATTGGAAAAATTATTCCTTCTATTTTACAGGTTTATTTTTTATTTCTCTTTTTTTACAAAATGGTCAATGGACAAAATGGTAAAAAATTGATTAATAAATAAGAAATTAGATTGAATGTATAAAAAACAAACCTGGGTATGACTTGTAGAAAATTAGCTATCTGACCATTATTTTCATTGGCCATTTTGTAACTGAGAAAAGATTTTTACTTAACTTTCTTTTTCAATTTTTAAAGGCATTAGCTGACGAAACAGAATATTTGCGTGATTCTGCCCTACGTGCAGGGAACAGACTAATTACCCAATATTCTAATCATGCAAGAAAACTTTTACTTCCCCAACTTCAAGCAGCACTTATTTACGAAAATTGGCGTATACGACAAGCATCTGTTAAACTTATTGGAGATTTTCTTTTTAATATATCAGGTTATATTTTGAATAATTTTAATTAATTTATATATATATAAAGGTGTAAGTGGTAAAATGACATCTGAAACAGCTGGTGAAGATGATACAATGGGATCTGAAGCAGTTAATAAAGCAATTGTTAGATGTATTGGTCAACGATCTAGAGGTTTTATTTATTCTTTTTAAATTCTTTAAATTAAATTATTTAAAGATGAACTTTTGGCTGGTATTTATCTTGTTAGATATGATGTTGCTTTAGCTGTTAGACAAGTTGCTTCACACGTTTGGAAGGTTTAATTAAATATTTTTATTTAAGATAAATATTGTTCTTTATTTATTTATTTAATTTTTTAAAAATATACATTTTATTTAAAGGTTGTAGTTTCAAATACTCCTCGAACTTTAAAAGATATAATGCGCCCATTATTTGAATTATTACTTCATTGCCTTTCTAGTTCAATAGAAGATCAACAACAAATGTCTGTTCGTTGTTTATCTGAAATTGTAAAGAAAATGGGTGAACGTGTTTTGGCGGTTATTTTACCAATTTTAGAGGATAGATTAAAAAATGGAGGGTCAGATGATCGTCGAGGAGTAGCTTTGGCTTTGGGTGAAATTATTAGTAATACTCATAGGTATTTTTTATTATTATTTTAAATTTTAAAATTAATTTTTTAGAGAAGTTATTGAAACATATTCAAATAATTTTGTTAATTCAATACGTACATGTTTATCTGACAATGATCAATCTGTTCGTGAAGCTGCTAGCAAAACTTTTGGTGTTTTCTGTGGAATGGTATTTTAAACTTATTTTGTTTAAATAAAAATACAAAAAATTCTGATTTTTGTATTTTTAAAGTTTTTATTTTTTTACAACTTAAAACTTGTTATTTTCTAAAAATACAAATGTTCTGATTTTACCTAAAATACAAACTTGTTTTTTATTTAAAAATACATTCTTAATATATTTATTTTTAGCAAACTAGTAATTATTGTGTTGACAAAATAGTTTCTCCATTATTAGAAGAATTTAATCAGAATACAAACAAAACATATATATTAGAAGGTTTATGTTTAATAATGTCTGGTCATTATGGTCGTCAATTATTTCAAACAATTTTACCAAAACTTTCTAAACCTCCAATTAATTCTTTAGCAGTTTGTAGATTTGTTTTATGTACTGATGGTTTAAGAAGGAATATGAGAGATGTTATGACTATATTATTAAATAATAAATTAAATAATAATATTACAATTGAGGAGGTTTAATTAATTAATTATTTAATTAAAATTTAATATTTAATTTAATTATTTTAGCATATCCAAAATTGTATTCCTGTTCTTTTCTCTGTAGTTGAAGAAGAAGATATTAGAGCAATGCTTGGTTTTCTTCTAAAAAATATTTCAAATGAAACAAATGGTTTAACTGCAGCAAGATTGTTAAAAGAATATATTGAGAATAATGAGGTTTATTAAATTAATTAATTTTAAATTTAATAATTATTCTAAGGATGGTTTTTCTTCTGAACAATTAGATTTACTTGTTTCAGGATTTATTTCTTTATATAAATTTCAAGATTCACAAATAATTGATTTAATAATTGAAACATTTAATTGTTTAATTAAAGAATTAACTACTACAGAATATATTGAATTAGTTTTAGTATTAAAAAGAGCTTTAAAAGATTTAATTTTGGAAATTAAAAAATCAACAAAAGGTCAATTTATTGAACCAGAAGATGATTCAAATGATAAATATGCTTTTATTTTTTGTACACCAAAAGGTTGGAAACCTGTAATTATTATTTTACGTGAAGGTTTATTGTCTGGAAGTGTTGAAATTAAAGAAGTTTTTTATTTAAAATTAATTTCTTTTTTTTAAAATTATTTAGGTAGCTGCTAATTGTTTTACTCAAGCAATACGTTTAAGTAATACAATAGGTCTAAAACCTCATATAATTAATATTGCTGGACCATTAATTCGTGTACTTGGAGAAAAACAACCAATACATGTTAAAATTGCTGCAATAACTGCATTAAATAAATTATTAAATAAAGTATATATTTAAATTAAATTAATTAAATTTAAATTATTTTTTAGATGCCTCTTTTTTTAAAAACTTTTATTCCACAAATGCAAAGTGTTTTTATTAAAATAATTGGAGATTCTACATCTAATAATCTTCGTTTATTAGCTTCTGAAGTAAATTTTAAAAATTTAATTTAAATTTAAATTAATTTAAGGGTATTAAATATATTTTATGTTTTCATCCAAAAGTTGATAATTTATTAAAAGAATTAGAAAAATTGAGAGAAAATTATGTTGATAATAATAATGGTGGTGAGGAAAATGAAGAAAAAATTAATTTAAAAACAGATAAAATATTAAATGATTTAATTAATTATATTGAAAATAGAAACAAATCTAAATGTTTATCTTAAATATATATATATAAACATTATTACAAACTTTTTTGTTTTGTTGTTGTTGTTAAAAATATTTTTGTTTAAATTATTTTTAGTATAAAAGTATTTTATAAATTTTTAATTTTTATTGAAATACAAAACTTGATGGATTAAACAGAACACTTTATTATTTTCCGGAAAAGTTTATTTTCAGGAATAATAAAACACAAAAAATTCTGATTATACTTAAATCAGAATTTTATTATTTACTTTATTGCACAAGTAACATTAAAAAAACACAAAATGTTTAAAAACTAATTATAAAAGACACAAGTGTTCGTATTTTCCAATATTTTTGCATTGTATTTTAGCTATTTTTTAGGTTGATTGTTAATCCAAATTGACAAATAAAAAAACTTTTTTCCCCTTTTAGTTTTTTAAAATATTTAAAGTAAGCGAGTGAACACTAAAATTGTTTCTTTTTTTCCCTTTTCTATTTTATTTAATAAATGCCGATTTTCCTTCTTTAAAGTACTTTATGTCTATAAAAATATTTTATTTATTATTATTATTTTTTGTAAAAACGTGTTTTTTCTTTTATTTTAAGGAGGAGACTAAAGTAAAAAATTGTTTTTTATTTTTTACCTAAACGGAAGGATTAAAAGTTGATAAATTATGATTAAATATATAAATAATAATTAAAAAAGGGAAATTAATACATATATTTACTAGTTCTTTTAATAAATTCTTGTTTTTAAAAAATAATTAATATTTTAATTAATTTTTTTTCAAATAAAATACCCAAGTTTTTAAAGTTTAAAAAAAATGTGTTTTTTTTAAAACTTTTTGTATTTTTTCTTTATTTACTAAAATACGAACTTTTATTGAAGTGTTTTAAAGAGTGTGTTCTAATAATAAAAGGAAACAAAACAAGAATAAGTGGGGAAGAAAACACATTTTTTAAAAATATCGGTAAATAAGGAAGGAAAATACATTTAAAAAATTTATTAGAAAAAACACTTTTTTAATAAATTTTATTTGTTTAATAATTGTTCTGTTTTTTTTTTAGTTTTAAATAAATTTCTTTTAAATTATTATTATTTATAAAATATGTTAATTTTTTTGATATTTTTGAATTTTATATTTTCAATTAATTTTGGTAATTTTTTTTAAATTTTATTTAAAAAAAATTAAAAATTTCAAAACTTTTAGTCAATTCCTCGATGCAGCAAGAATTAACAAAATTTAATAAATTAATAGTTACCCCAGAAAGTTTTGAAAAAATTAAAAATATACATGAAAATCTTTATTATGGAGGTATTAAAGCATTACTTGGACAGGTAATTAAATTAATTAAAAAAAAATAAATTTAATTTTTAAGTTAGGCAAAATACATTATAAACAAATAAAAAATGAAGAAGAACGCTTAATCTTAGCAAAATGTTTAGATAAAATAGAGAATAAATATGACCTTGTTTCCCCTGCAAAATGTTTAATTCAAAGCAGAGAAAGAAATTTAAAATATTTTTTAAAAGAAAAGGAAGAAGATGAAGCAAAAAATAATGAAAGTAAATATTTACAAACTTAAGTTTGTAAAAAATTAATTTTAGTTACTGTAACATTTGGAGGAATTAAAGTTTTACAAAAGTTACCTAGTAAAAGGCTGGAGAAACTTAGAAAATCAGAATTTAAGGTTTGTTTATTTTTTACAAACCTAGAATATTACAAACTTACAAAAGTCTTTTTGGTTGATGAAGTAGTTTGAGTCTGGTTTGTCCGTTTTTAGTTTTAGGCAAATTACTAGTTAGGAAAATTCTTTTTCAATAATTATTTTATAAAATGATATTTAGAATTTTTTTTTAATTTAAAAATCTTAAATAAACACACAAAACACATTTTTACTTAATAAAAGAATTTTACAAAACATCCACACATGCTAAGCAGAATATTAATACCTTTAGCACAAATGAGACTACAAAAATATGGTTTATACAAAAGAAGGTTAAAAAGATCAATAAATGAAGAAAATTTGAAAACAATGGATATTGAACAAGTTTTAAATGTTTTAATAAGTTTATTTAAATGTTTAGATGAAATACATAAGAAAAGAATTATCTAAAACAGAAGAAAATACAAAAGAGAAGTTTAGAGTAAGTTTACAAACTTGAGAAAATGTTTTACAAAAACAAAGTTTGTTTTTTTAGATAAGATCAACAAATGTTGTTAGTCCTTTAACTAATGGAAGAGAAGATAATTTAGCTTCAAAAGTAAATTAATTAATTAATTTTAAATATTAATACTTTAGATATCCAATTTATTAATTAAATCGTTTGATGGACAAAAATCAAAAAATTCAGATATTAGATGGTCAAAAGTGCACAAAACTTTGCAAAGAATTTCAGAACAAATTGAAAGGGGAAAAAAATTTCCAGGCTCTTTATTATATGAAAAACGAATGTAAGTTAGGGAAAATACATATTTAAAAATAAAACTTATCTTTAACTATTTAATCGAAAATACTTAAAAATACAAAACTTATTTATACATTTCAAAATTCTCTCTTCAAGTTTATTTTTATATGAAGCTTTTAAGAATAAGCAAAACATTTGTTTATTTAAAAAAGCTACTAGTTGGTGTATTTTTAATTACTCAACTTAAAATATTAAAAAAAATTTTTTTTTAATAAAAATATATTTAGGTATGATATTGTACTTGAAAGAAGAAATCCTTCATTAAGTCCATTGGAAAGGGTAGAATTTTTATAAATAAAATTAAAATTAAAATTAAAATTTAGAGATCACCCTTAGGGCTTTTACAAAAAGGAATTAATGTATTTAATTAAACTAAATTTTAATTTAAATTTTTTTAGATGATTGACTCATTTTCTGGAATTAAAACAAATAAAAACAAAAGTGAAACAAACAATGTATTAAAATAAAATAATTTTAAATAATTTAATTCTTCTTCTTTAGGTACGTCTTTTTAGTCCTAGATTTATGCCTTTAGCTCCAGACAAGGGAGGTCCTTTAAACCAAAAATCATTACTTTCCCCTACCCTTTTTGCAATGTATGAAGAAAATGATAATCAAAGCTTTGGAAATATTCCTCAAGTAAAACTAATTTATAAGACTCTAATAGACCTTTTTAATTAATTTATTTAGATATTGAGGAAAGTTGGAGTTCCGGAAAAATATCGTCAGTCAATAATAAGTAAATTAATGGAAATTACTGGAACTATAGAGTTTAAATAAATTTAAATTAAATTAATTATTTAATTTTATAGTCATATAGAAAAGGCTTTGAATTTATTAAAAAAAGTAGATTTTTTTGATGAAGGTAATTTAATTAAATTAAAATTAATTTAATTTAAATTAAATTAAAAGATGTTGGACATCCATTAATGAAAGCTACTGATAAAATATTAAATAGGCAAGAATTTAAAAACAAATTTAAATAATTAATTTTTTATTAGCTTTTTTTCATTAGAAGATTCATTAGATAAAAGACAAAGAGAAGAATTTAAAAATAAAGGATTTACTTTTGGAAAAAAGAATCAATTATTAAAAATATATAAAGATAATGGTTTATTGTATTTTATTAAATTAAATAAATAAACTTAGCAATGGAAGGACAAAATACATTACCAGAATCAGAATTGGAGCGTTTTGAAAAATATGAAAAAATGAATGATTCTGAAAAAGAAAATGCTTTATGGGAAACGGTTAGAGAGTTGGCAAAGGGAAAAGCATTTAGTTTAGTTAATGCTTCTATAAATGTTTGTATTTTTAATAAAACAATTAAATAGTATAAAAAATACAAAAATCAGAATTTATTTTACACAAAATTGAAACTTAAAAGGTCTTTAAATAAAAACACGTTCTTAAGTTTTAAGCTTATGCGAAATACAAAAATCAGAATAAAAAAATTGCAAGTTTAATCTTAAGTTTCAATTTTGATTAAAGATTCTGATTTTCTTTACAATAAAACAAGATTGTGATTAATAAAAAAATTTATAAACAAAATTTATTTTAACAGTCAGAACAACAACAATACAATCATTTACGTTCAAAACGGTTTACTACAAGTGTTTTTACCCCTATAATTCTTTCTCCTTTTCAATTTGCACCCTTTTTCGGATTAACAGTTTTTGGACCAGTTATACTCTCGCCTAGCACTTTTTCTCGTATTTTTAAAATTTTATAATTAAAATATTTTTTTTTAAAGCTTACATTTTAAGCCCTAGCGTGTATGTTATTTGAAGAAAATAATTTAAAATTAATTTAATAATTTTTAATTTAAGATTTTCACCATTAATTCTTTCTCCTCTTGTATTCAGGTTATTCAATATTAAATATTATAAAAATTAATTTATTTTTTTAGTCCTTTAATTCTTAGTCCGAGTGTGTAAGTTTACAAATAAAATTATTTATTTATTTAATTAAAGTGCCTCACCCTGGATTATAACACCAGGCGTTGGAAACCCTTATATTTTAAGGTAAATATAATGTCAATTTATTTATTTTAAGATAAAAATCAGAATTATTATGCTTTGTGTTTTATTTTTTATTAATCTTTTTTTAACTAAAAAAAGTAAAACACAAACTTATATTCTGATTTATAAACTTAACTTTTTTTTTTTTTATTATTTTTATTAAAAAAAAATACAAAAATTAAATCAGAATTAATTTTCAGTCCTTATGTATTTGGACCTTTCATTCTTGGACCTCTTGTTTTACATCCATTTATTTTATCACCGTTTGTATTTTATTTAAATTCTTTAAAAATATTTTTTTTAAGTTATGTTTTATCTCCAAATATATTAAATCCTTATGTACTTTCACCAATTATACTTAATCCTATTGGTTGTTTTTTTTTTTAATAATTAAAATTTTTTTTAATTTTTTAGCTCTCTCTCCTGATATTTTATCTCCACAAGGTTAAAAAATATTAAAAATATTTAAATTTTTTAAAATTTAATAAAGTTCTTGGAGGTGCAATTCTTTCTCCAGCAATTCTCTCCCCTGCAATATTTACTCAAACATATTTTATGGGTTTAATTTTATTAATTATTAAAAAAATATTTTTTTTCACAAAGTGAGCCTTTTTTCGCCTACATTCCTTTCCTAAAATTGGAAAAAATGAATTAAAAATAAATTAAATTCAGGATTTTAATTTTAATTAAGTTTATTTAATAATTAATGAGATTGAAACAATTCTGATTATTTAAAAAGTTTTATTTTTAAGTTTGTAAACTTAAAAATTGTGTCTAAAACACAATTTCAGAATTTAAGCTTGATATTTAAACTTATTTTATACTAAACTATTAGCAATATAAGGGTATAAAATAAACTTTAATTTATATTGCTTCAATCTCTCTAAATATTTATTTTTATTTATATTAAATATTTATTTATTTAAAATTAATTTAAAAAAATTAATTTTTATTTATTGTTTTTATTTTTTATTTTTATCAATAAATTTATTAAAATTTTTTTTATTTTTAAAAGAAAATTTGCGCTTCAATTTTATTTATATTTCAATAAAAATCTCGGCATTTTCTCGCCAGCTGTCAGTCAGTCATAACCCCCCATCCCCATCGTTTATATTTTCCCCTTTTAAAAGGCCCCCTTTTATAGTTAAAAAATAAAAAGGATTGGCTGTCGTCAATCACACACCGTTTTCTTTTTTAGGGCTTTTCTTTGTTTAATACCCCTCCCATTTGTGCCCTTTAAAAAAAAAAAGAAATGGAAATTTATTCTCCAATAAAATAAAAAAAAAAAGAAAATTTGCATAATTTCGAGTAAATTGAATATTTAAAACATTAAATAATATTAATTTATTAAAAGACGAAAAGATTTTTAAGTTTTTCAAAATGTGTTTTATAAAAACAATCAGAATATTATTTAAACATAAGTTTAATTTGCAAGTTTTCTTAAGTTTTAAGTCCAGGTTTCGGGTGAAACTATAAAATCAGAATTCTCTAAAGCAGAAAACACAAAAATTAAGTTTTAATTCGCAAGCATAGAAAATACAAATCAGAGTTCTGATTTTAAATACAAAACTTAAACATATATAAATTTCTGTTTTTTAAATCAAAATATATTTTTTAATTTTAATTTTATTTTTCTTCTATATATTTTTTCCGACAATTAAATAAACGCTTAAGCATCTTTTAATCTATCAAAACATTTAATGTGTGTGTGTGTGTGTGAGTGGTATTTTTATTTTTATTTATTTTTTTACTTTAAATCGTCAATTACCCTTTTATTTTCCCTTTTAATCAAAAACACCTATCCCCGCTTCCTTTTTATCTATTTTTAATGTTTTATATTTTCCTTTTTATTCCAATATTGTCCCCAAAAATAAGGAATTATTATATTTTGACTTTAGTATAGGCATTATTTCCCCTAGAGAGAATAAAAATAAAAAATGTCACATCTCAGCTTTGTACAAACCTGAAAATTTTTATTTTAAAATAATCTTCTAATGATAGAAAAGAAACTTTTTAAATAATCAGAAGTTTAATAAATAAAAGAAAATACAGGTACAAAAAAACTTAAGTTTGCAAGAAAATATAAAATTATCAGAATATTTAACAAGAACATTAAAGTATTTTTAACCTTTGTATTTTATTTTTATTTTCTGAACTTCGCAAACTTAAGTTTCTGATTTTATAATAATGAATTAATATAAGAAAATTAATAATAATCAGAATATTTTATATAAAATACTTTTAGAATAAAACGTATTTTTTACACACCTTTTGTATTTTATTTTTTACTACATCTTTTAATAAACTTTTTTTTTTCTAAAATCAGTAAAGAAAAATTAAAAACAATTGATGCGCGAAATGAAATATAAATAAAATTTAGATTTAATTTTTTTCTTAAATATACGTATAAACAAAATATTTGGCACATAATTTAAAGCCTTTTATTTTGTTTTATATCCTTTGGGAATTACTATATATTTAAAACTGACACTTTTAAAGCAATTCTTCTTCATTTCCCTTTCACAAAGTCTTGAGGGGAATTTATTTTTCCTTTTTTTTTAAGTCGGTCAGTTTCTTTTCTTTCAAAAAAATTGTTAAAAGGCTATTTAAAAATAAAAATAATGTAAAAAATAAAAGAATTGCTTAAGGCAGAGTCAAAAAATAAGGATAAACACCAAATGGCGCTGACATGGTAAATATTTTGGGAGGGAAAAAGGATTAACGTCTAGATTGTATTAATTTAATATTTTAATTACAATTTTCAAAATAAGTTTGTAAGTTTATATTTTATGCGCTAATTTACAATAAATCTTAAAATCAGAATTTTTACAATCTTAAGTTTCAGAATATTTAAGTAAGAAAAGTAAATATTAACTATTAAATTAATTACTTAATAAATTTCTTTTTTAATAAATTTATTTCTGCAATCTTTCAAGTTTGTATTTTTAAAAAATAAATTCCCAAGCCTTTTTTTATTTTCTCAAAGCTAATCACTACAAGTTTAAAATAAATAAACTAGCGAAACAAAAGAAAAAAGGAAATAATTTAAAGTTAATTTAAAAAAAGGTTGTTGATTTTGTAGAGTTTTATTTTTTCATTCTTTTTCTTTATTTGTGAAGAAAAATGGTAAATAAAAAAATAATAAAATGAAGGAAAAGCCAAGGATCAACCACCGGAAATATGGCAAGAATAGGAAAGAAAATTAAAAAAAAATTTTTTTAAACTTTAAATTAACTTAAAAACTTTATTTAGAGAATAAATTAACGAATTATTTATTTTTTTATTTACAAAATATTATTAATACAGAATTAATGTTTTGGTTAACTACTAAATTAAGAGAGAAAAAAAAAGGAAAAAAAATAAAAATGATTTATTTCCCTTCCATAATAATAATAAATTTAATAATATTTATTATTTTATTCATTATATATGTTGTAATCTTTCATTCATTTATTTCATCCAATTTTTTTTTACCACTTTATCTCATGGCCATCTAATCTTAATTTATATCAATAATATTTATTAAATTGTTGCGCTAATACTCTTCTTGAATATTCTGAAACTTTTTTTTCTGTTTTAATTCTGAAAAAATAAAAACAGAATTATTTTTTTAAAAAATAGGTTTAATTTAAAAACACAAAAATTAACTTAAGTTTGCAGATTAAAGTTTATATTGTAATGTTCAAATTTGTAAAAATTTACAAACTTAAGTTTAATTTCTAAGTTTTTGTAATATACTATTCATAAAAGTAGTTTAATTTTTAAGTCTATAAAGTTATTAAATATTCTGCCTATTTATTAATTGTTTTTTGTATTCTTTCAACTTTTTTATTTTCTTTTGCCCAAAATAAAAACAGTTTAGCGCGCGCAAAAGGATAATTCCCCATTCTTTTGTTATTTTTATTGGCCACACACGTGCCGCCATTTATATCAAGACAAAAGATAAATCTTTTAGTTAAGAGTCAAGCCCGAGGCGCTCAAAATGCGGCTTTCAAAAAAGAAAAAATAAAAGAACTATTTAATGAATATTTTATTTAAAAAATATAAAAATTAATGAATTCAATGTTTATAGTTAAAATATTTAAAAAAAATATTTTAGTTTAAATAAATTCTTTATTTTAACTTTTTTCCTTAATTTTATCAATATAAACACATTCCTAATATATTTATTTTAATTGTATTTTGTATATATAAAACTTTAGTGTTTATTTTTATTCTGATTTGTATTTTATTTAATCCAAGTTTATTTTCTGGATTGTTTTTACAAATTAAAAACTTTGATTATTATTTTTACAATCTTAAAATTTTTGTGTTTATAATTAATATTCTGATTTATAAACTTTAATATTCCTGCTCTATACCGATTTTTGTATTTTTTAATTAAAAACAATCAGAATTTGTGTGGTTTATGCGCGTGGCACTTATTATAATATATAAATTATTTTTTCAATTAAATTATTTTTCTCCTTTTTCTATCTATTAGCGATTTTTACAAAAAAATTAAATAAAGCTTTAACAACATTCCACAGTTTATTTTTTTTAGAATTAAAAAAAAAATATAAAAATGTCGGGGGATATAAAATAAAAATTAATAGAAAAAATAAAAAAATTGATTATGCAAATGGACGATCAGGAAAAAAAGTTTTTTTTTATTTGGTTAATGTGAAAAAAAAAATAACTTTAAAAAAATAAAGAAAATGCCAAAACAAAGAGATAATGGGATCTAAAAACGGAAATTAAAATATAAAGGTTTTAGTTAAAGCAAAAAATTTAAAAATTAAAATAAAATATTCAAAACATTATTTTTTTTTATTTTTTAAATAATTTTTTTTTTAATTTTTTGACAGTAATAAAATTTAAAATAATTTAATTTTTTATTTATTTTAAAGTTCTCCCACGAACGCCCCTCATTTCATCCCCTTAGGCAATATTCCCAAAAATCTGTTCTTTTTACTTTTATAATTTCTCTCATAACAACGATTATTTTTATATAAATAATAATTTTTTAAAGTCCTAAAAATTTGAGGTAAAAATAATTATATGTATATTTAATAATTAATATATTGTCTGTAAATTAATTTTTCTTTATTTATTTTTTATTCACATATTATTAATTGTAAATATTATTTTATTTATTTTTAATTAAATTCCTTTAATTTTTACATATTTATTTTATTACAGTATGCCATATACACATTAATTTTCAAATTGTTGACTTTCTTATTGTTGATATTCTGCGATAGTTTATATTAAATAATATTTTGTAATAAAAGTTTATTTAATTGTTTAATACTATTTTTAATGAGTTAAGTTTATTAAATATAATTTTATAGACTTGCGCACATAAACACATTTTATTAGTGTAATAAATATTAAATAAATATAAGAGTGGATTTATTTTTTATTTAATATAAATATTCCCTCAATATTTCTCACGATCTTAATCATTTAATTTCAGAATAAATAAATATTTCAGAATTTTAAGTTTTAAGAATAAAACACAATTCAGAATTTTTTAACATTTTCAGACTATTAAATTTACAAACTTGAAAAAATAACCAGAATTTTTCAGAATTTCAAGTTTGCAGACTTAAAAATATAATAAAAAACAGAATTTAAGTTAATAGTTTTTAACTCATTTTATTTTTATTCATTATTTTAGCTCATTTCTGATTTTTCAATATACTCTTTAATTTATTTTTATGTAAAAATACATTATAAAATACACATTTATTCTTTTCTTTTCCGTATTTTCTTTTATTATAAATTTAATTAATGAGCGAGAAGGGCCGCACAACAAATAAATTTAATTTAATATATACATTCTTTTATAGGTAAGTATTTAAATAAAATAATAATAAGGGAGTAATCGGAGGGGGGAGGAGGAGGTCCGTGAACGTTTTGAAAGAGGAAAATTAGTAAAAGAGGAAAAATAAATAAAAATGACTTGAGGAATTGAAGGACGTATCGCGCGTAAATTTGTTTGTAACAACACTATTCTCGATGAGGAGGAAAATAAAAAGAGGGAAGAAAATATTTAATTTATATATTTATTTTTACAAAGATCCCTATCATCGCAAAAATTAAATTAAAAAGAAGAATAAAAATAAATAAAAAAAAAGGGGGTAAATGAATCCATGAAGAATGGGTAAAATAATGGAATTAATAAATGGTTGTTTTAAATAAATAATTAATTAATTTTTAATTTAATAATATTCCAGTTAATTAGAATTAAGTATTTCAGAATTTTTAAGAACTTAAACTTAAATAAGAAATAAACTAGTTAAATTAAATATTTTTTAAGTATCAGAATAAACATCAGAATTAAAGTTCATCTTTACAAACTTAAAATAAATTCAGAATATCTGTTTAAAAATACTAATCTTAATTTTTTATATTTATAATTTAAATTTTAAGTTTGTAAATTAAAAATAATTTTTTATAAAAATAAAGTGTGTTAATTCTTATAGATTATGGAGAGAAAGAAAAACTAGTTTAAGGATTAGCCGGTGAAATAGTTTAATTTTATTTTAATAAATAAATAAACATTTTTTGTATTATATTGCCTAATAAACAAAAGGATAATATTTTTAATAATCTAAATAATTAATTTTCACATATCTTTAGAGTATTTATTTATTTTTAAATTGTTTATCCAACATTTATTATTTTTTTTTAAATTTAAATATTAAAGACTTTAACATATTTTTTTTTATTTATAAAAGATTATTTTTTTATATGTTTAAACATATGTAGAATACTGTCTATTTTTTTTTAACAAAAATTCGCTTTAACAAGTGGGCAGAAATTGAGAAAAATGAATGAAAAAGAAAAGAAGAATAAAAAAAATTTTTTTTAACGTCCGTAATGTCATAAAACTAACTCTCCAATCCAAAACATTTTTTTTCTTTTTTTTTCAGCCGATTATATTTATTTTTTGAAAATTAAAATATAAAGGTACATACATATGTAAAGAATGTATTTTAAATATGTAAAGAATCAAATTTAATAATTTTCAGAACTTTTTGTTAAAAAAAAAAGTTCTGAAAATTATAAAAATTAAAATTTGTAAACTTAAATGAACAACAAATTACAAATCAGAATATAAGTTTGTAAAGTACACACAAATATTTAATTATTTTTGTACTTTAAATAAAACTTTAACGAATTAATTTTTTGAATATTTAGCCTTAATTTTATGTTTTACAATTGTAAAAAAAGTTTTTTTTTTTAGTTTTTTATGCAGCAAAGTTTTAATTTTTTACCTTTTTATAGTTACAGCTTTTCCAACCTTTTCCAGCCTATACCTCCATTGATATAATCTTTTGCTTCAATTGATTGAATCTAATAAATATCAAATAAAAGTTTCTTTTTAATTCTGATTTTATCATTTTTCTTTTATTTTAATAAATTAATCAATATTTAACTAAAATACATTTTAAGGTTTATTTTTAATTATTTTCTTCCTTTTTTATTGTTCAAGGTCAATTTTACCTTTAAAAAATAAAACAAAACAAAAAATTAGTGTGAGGATACTTAAAACTAATTTATTAATTTTTTTTTTCTTTCAAAAATTCAAGCCTTAATTTTTTTTTTAAAATAATTTTTTTTTCTTACCCAAAAAATATCGTATTCTTTTTCTCTCTCTTTTTATTGTCACCAACACTCCTCCCCCTCCCTTTTTTTTCCTCATTTTATTCTTCTTTTATTTTTCATTCATTGGTTCTCAGTTGTTTTGGCGCGCATCATGAAAATGATTTTTGTTTTAATTTTTTGTTAATTTTAAATATTATAATTTTTATTTGTTCTAGAAGGATAATTAATTAATTATTTAGGTAAATTTTAAGAAAATTATTAAATTACTGTTAAAATAAAAATTTTATTTATTTTAATGGAAATTAGGCTTTAAACTCTAATTTTTATTTAAAAAATAATTTTTTTAATTAATTAATATTTTTATGGATATTAATAAATTATAGACTTTTTAATAAAATTTAAGAAAAAATTAAATAAATATAATGAGCAATGAATTTAAATTTGATATAATAAATCAACAAAATGCAGTAATGGCTGTTAATGGTTCAATGAGACATATGTCAATAAATGATGATAATAAAGGAGATAATAATGAAAATTGTATTGGTTTAAATAATGAGGTAAAAAAAAAAAAAAGAAAAAATTAATTTAGTTAATTAATTAATTTATATTTCTTTAGCACCAACAACATCAATCACTTTATGAACAATTTTATTATAATCAACCAGGAATGATCAGAACACCAGATTATCGTTTGTTTTTTCTTATAAAATTAAAATACATAAGAAAAATAATTTAGAAAGGTTAAGGTGTTTTTTGGGAAATTTGTAATTTCTCTATTTTAAAAAATTCCTCTTGTTCCTTCCACACTACCTTTTATGTTCCCTTTCCTCTATTAATAAAATAGAATATATTCCCTTCTATTTATTTAATTAATATTTATTTACTTTTATTTATTTTTAAGCATTAATTTGGTACAATCCTTCATCAATTGGTGTACCAGATATAAGTACTCATTTATTAACACATGGAATAGATGTATTAAATAATACAACACAATTTACATTACCTAATAATTCAAATAATAATTTAACTACAACAAATCAATTAAATCAAAATAATTTTTATTCTGGTTATTCTTCTATTGTTCCTTCCACATTACCTACTATATGTTCCTTAACCTCTACAACAACTACTACTAATAATAATTCAAACATTTCTACAACAACAAATAATTGTCTTCCAACACCAAATTATTATTTAAATAATGATAATTATATTTATTATGAAAATGCATTACATTGCCATCAAAATTTTTTAAATAATAATTCAATTTCACATTATGTAGAGGATAATAGAGGAATTAGTGAAGGAAATGATAATAATAATATTCAAGTAGATATTGTTGAACCAAAGTAAAAATATTTTTAAAAAATATTTTAAATTTAATTTATTAAATTGTTTAAAAAATTATTTTTAAAAATAAATAATTTCTGACGTTTTTTAAAATATAAATTGTTAATCTGAGAAAAAAAATGTTTTAATTAAGTTAACAAACATTTATTATGAAACAAACATAAAAAATGAAGTAAAAAGTTCGAACTTATAAATTCTGATATTTGAATCACAACGCCCAAACATCCCCAAACAAAAAATGTTTAAATTTAATTCTGATAATGTTTTAAGTTTATTATATTTATTTAAGTGTTTTTATCAAAGAATATATTCCAACACAAATACAACAACAACAACCATCAACATCAGAATCTTCATCAGAAGAAGATATTCAATTACCACAAATTCAACAAAATAAGTCTTTTCAATTTTCTAATGAAAATTGTAGAAATAAAAATAATAAAAATTTTTCTTCAAAACGTCCCCATTTTAAAGGAACAAATAAACTTAAAAAAATGAGTAAGTAAAAAGGATTTTTTTTTAAATTAAATAATAAAAATTGCTAAAATGAATTGTTTGTAGTACAAATAAAAAATTTCAGAATTAAAGTACTTATTTTTACTTTAATTTTTATTAATACATATTTTCAGAATTCTGAAATTTGTTTTAATAAAATACTTCATCTTTAACATTTAATGAAGCATATTTCTGATTATTTAAAAATTAACAATAATTATTAAAAATAATAAAAAATTAAATTTTAACATTTTAGGTCAAAATGACTTGGAAAATCGTCAATGCGTCAATTGTGCAGTTACTCAAACTCCATTATGGCGTCGAGATTCGCAGGGACATTATTTATGTAACGCTTGTGGTCTTTATCAACGAATGAATTCTGGGCAGCAAAGACCACTTGAAAAACCTAAAAAAAGACAGGTGGGAAAACTTAAAAAAATCAGAATTTTCGAACATTTAAAAAATAAATCAGAATTAAAAAAAACTTAAAAAAATCAGAATTTTATAACAACAAATAAACCTAAGCAATATAATTATTTAAATAAACTTTGTTTTTCCCCAAGTTTATTTTCATTTAAAAACTTAAGTATTTTCTGCCCTATTAAATATATAATTTTGTATTTTGGGGAAAATATTAGTGAAGAGTAAAAGTTCTAAGAGTATATTTTTGAATATAATAATAATAATAGTATATGTATATATATATAAATATTTGTCGGTATAAAATAAAAAGAAAAGAAATTCTCTTACGGAAGTTTTGGACTTGGCAACACAAGAAAAAAAATCTGAAGGGTAAAAGGAAGGAAGGATGAGTGATGACTAAAAGAGCAAAATAGCGACGGCTTAGATTTTTTTTTAAAGTTAATTGTTTTGTGGGAAAACGCGGGTGAGATTTTGATCGAGTCTTAATAGGGTAAGAAAAAAATAAAAACAATTTTTGTTGATCTGATAAAAACAAAAATAAAATACTGTGTTTAATATTTATAGCGGTAAAAGTGGCGCTAAAATAAAAAGAAGAAATTTTTTTAAAAAGTTTTTTTACAATTAATACAATAGAGATTAAATCAGTGTTTATTAATAATTATTACTTTTATTTGATATATCAGAATTTTAATTTAAATCAGAATTTTATCCAAACATTAAGATTAAACTTGAAAAAAGAAACAATATTGTCAATTTAATAAATATTCTGATTTGTTTTTTTTTATTTTAAGATAAAATTCTGTTTTGTTTGAATCTCAGGTTAATTCTGATTTTTCTATCATGTTTTAATCTAAAAGTTTTTCTTTCGTTTTTTTAAATTCTGATTTATTATAATTTAAAAATGTTTTTTAAACTAAAAATTATAGACAACACAAAAAAGGACTGGAGTTATTTGTTCTAACTGTAGAACAAGTGTAACGACACTTTGGCGCCGAAATCAACGCCAAGAGCCTGTCTGCAATGCTTGTGGGCTTTATTACAAATTACATAGTGTAAATATAATTTATTAATAAAATTAATTAAAAATAAAAATTTAGCAACCTAGACCTATAAATATGAAAAAAGATCAAATACAACAAAGAAATAGAAAATTAGGAATTAAATCAAAGAAAATGATAGCAATGCAACAACAGAATATAAATAATTCTAATGAAATAATTTTAAATGAAACAAAATGTGAGCTATCAGATTCAGAATTTTCTTCTAATAGTGTAAGAATATTTTTTTATTTGTAATTAAATATTTGGGGTAAACTACGGTAAAATTTTGATAAATTTAATTTTAATTTTAAATTAATTTTAGCATCCACCCCCTCCATTACTTAATGAAGATCAGCATCATCACCCTATAATTCGAGCAGATTATCGTTCGTTCTTTTATTTAAAATAATTGTAAAATATACCTTCCACACTACCCTTCAAGTTCCCTTTCCTCTACTAATAAAATAGTATATACTCCCTTCTATTTATTTATATATTTAATATTTATTTATTTTTAAGCATTAATTTGGTACAATCCTTCATCAATTGGTGTACCAGATATAAGTACTCATTTATTAACACATGGAATAGATGTATTAAATAATACAACACAATTTACATTACCTAATAATTCAAATAATAATTTAACTACAACAAATCAATTAAATCAAAATAATTTTTATTCTGGTTATTCTTCTATTGTTCCTTCCACATTACCTACTATATGTTCCTTAACCTCTACAACAACTACTACTAATAATAATTCAAACATTTCTACAACAACAAATAATGTTTTTCAACATTAATAATTAAAGTTTATTCTGAAAATGCTTTAGATTAAATTCTGATGTTGAATTAATGTTTTGATGAAATTCTGATAAATTCTGAATATTAAATATATTTATTGAACTTAGGTAAAAATAATTTCTGTACTTAAGTAGTTAGTATATTTGCCAAATATTTTTTTTTATTGTTTAATTCTGTTAAAATTAAAAATAACAAGTTCTCACACTTAAATCTTAAAAAGTTTAATTTTTTAGGATCATTTTATGAAAAAACACAAATACAAAAAACAATTTTCCGGAAAATACGTCAGTAAAAAAAATACAAAAATAGACTTCTTTGTATTTTACGTTTATATTAGTTTATATTATTGTATATTTTCTGGAAATAAAATAAATGGAATTAAATGTTTGTTTAGAATAATATTTAAGTGAAAGAACAATTTTACTTTTATATAAATTCCTTCTTAACTTGTATTATCTATATATTAATTAATTCATTTATTTTAACTGGTGCCATTCGTTGTAAAAAAAAAATTAAAAAGAAAAATCTCTCTCTCCCAGTCTTTTTTATTTAATTCAAAAATTTTATTTTCCTCCTCCCATATTCCTTGTGATTTTTATGTAAAAATTTTTTTATTTATTTTTGATCATTTTTTAATTTAATTTTTGAACATTTCTTTTACTAAATTTTTGAAATAAATTATTTTTAAATTAAATTATTAATTTATTTGGAATAATTAAAATATTAAATGTAAAAAAATTAACAAAAAAAAATTCTTTTTTAAAAATACTTTAAAAAATTAATTAAACCATTTTTTCTATTTCTTTCCTTCTTAAATTTCTTTCCTTAAAAAAAAATAAAATTTAATAAAAAAAAAAATTTATTTTTATTAACCTCACGAGAATATTTTCTATTACCAAATCTTTGTTTAGTCATTGCTTGTGTAATAAATTTATTTTGTTGTTTTAAATTAATAATATTTTTATTTAATTTTAAATTATTAATTAATTCTTTTTGTTTTTGTAAAGTTTCTTTAATTAACTTAAAACAAAAATAATTTAATTTTAATTTAAAAAAAACCGTTAATTTTTCTTCTCTTTTTTCTTTAATTTTTGTAAATGTTGTTTCATTATCAGACCATGGACTTGGAATTGAAGATAAATTCTTTTAATTAAAAAAAAATAATTTAGAAAAATAAACCTGTATTCTCAATGCAGGTGTTCTATTATTTATTGCCCAATTCCAATCTTCTGTACGTCCAGAATATAATGCTTTTATTAATTCTATAGAAAAGTGAGGACTTTGAAAAGTTGGTGGACGAAAACTTTAAAATTAAAAATATTTTTTTTTATTTAATTTTAAATTAATAAATACCCTAAATATTTTTCTAAAGGTAGTCGATAAACTTGAATTTGTTCGTTTGGAGCAAAGGAGCTTAAAGAAAAAAAAATAAATAAAATTAATTAATGTACAAAGTTGATTAAATTAATTAAAAATATTTAAAAAATCAATTAAATTTGTTATTTAAAAGGGTGTTAAAATAATATATGAAAAAATTAATAAAACAAAAGTGAAAGGAATCGAACCCTTCAAATACCTTTAACAAAACAAAACAGTGATCAACTAAACCATAACATAATAAATTTATAAAAAATAAACCTTGGCCTCTGTCTAGGATTAAATTTATCTTCCAAAGGAGAGAATACAAAAGCCTTAAATTTTTTTCTAATAATTTCAGCATCATCAGGTAAATATTGACTTGCACTATTACTTATATAAGCAATTTCTTCTAAAATTTAATTTTTTAAAATAATTTAAATAATTAAAAACCTTTATTAATTCCTTCCCTTTTGCAAACTTCCAAAATACTTTTAGTAGTAATTTCAGGTATAAATTCGTTTGGTTGGTATTTATATATATTTTCTTTTTCGTTGTCAATCTAAAAAAAATAATTTTAATTAATTTAAATTAAAAAATTTGTTTAAATATTTTTTAACGAACAAAGTAAAAAATAGTTCGCAAATTTTGTCCAAGAACTTTCATTATTTGTTTCTCAGAAAACAGTTTAATTTTTGAAAATAAAATAATTATCTTAAATCAAATCCCAAAGATCTTTACAGCTTTAGTTAAATAACTTCTCTAAAAAAATTCTTAATATTTGCGGACAAAACTTGCGGACTTAATGACTTATTACCGAAAAGTATTTTAACTTATTAAAAATTTATTTAAAATTAAATAAAAACCTCATCTTCTCCTTCCTCACTGTCCAAAAAACCATCTAATTTTGAAGTTAAGGAAGACCTTATAACTTCTGCAGGAATATCAGTTTCACATTTATCAACAACAGATGGAGGACCAAATAAAAAATGAAAATGTCTTAAAAGAATATTTTAAACTTTAATTTAATTAAAAAAAAAGAACTTTTTTATAGCATGACCAACAGCTTCACTCGAAAAAAAATTAACTAAAGAAATAGGCAAAGGATAATCACTTAACATATTGTAGTCATGTAGTGCTTGAATTCTGCTAAAATAATTAATAAATATAAAAAATTCAATTGAAAAATATTAAATAAAAGGAAAGCCTTCTTTAATAAGTAATTATCAAGAAAATAAAAAAAAGTTTAATTAATAAAAAAAATTTCGTTTTTTAAGGCAATAAAAAGGTCAAAAAATCCTCATATTAATTTAAAGAAAACATTAAAATACCTAAAAAAAATTTTATTTTTTAAAAATAGAAAAAAAAAGTTACTTACAAGAAGAAAACTTTATTTAATAAAAATTAAAAACGTAAACAAACCTAACAGAAACATTTAAATGTTTTACATGTAGTTGATAAAGATGTCGACAATCAATTAATATTTTAGGTAAAAATTCATTTAAAAAATAATTTTGGCAACAACGGGATCCGTAAATAAGTGAAATACGTTCTTTAATTATTTAATAATTATTTAAATAATTTTTAAAAATTAGAAATACCTACAAATTTTGAAGCATGAAAATATTCGTCTCCAAGAAGGCGATAAAATGTTCTTCCATAAATAATTGATCCATTATCGAAAAGTTGTTTGTTTAGATTAAAAATCTGTTAAAACATTTTATTTAAATTTAAATAAATTTAATTAACCTCTTTTTGTTTGTTTTTAACTTCTGAAAGCTTTTCGTCATTTTTCTAAAATTAAAAAAAATTAATTAATTTAAGTAAGAATTCCAATATTAGACCCAATCAATTTTTTAATCATTCTAAGCTCTTTTTGGATTTCTTAAAGGTTTCCTTAATCAAATAAAATTCAAAAACAAACCTTTATTGCCCATTCATTATTACAAAGTTGAAAAAGAAATTCTTCACGTTCAACAACACTAGTAGCATCCATTAATTTTTGCCAATTATCATCTGATAAATGACTTGGAACATAATCAGCGAATTTATAAATAACCTTTAAAATTTAAATTTAAATTAAAAAAAGAAATAATAACATCAACTTCAGCAATTAAATTAGATATTCGATGTTTAGGAAATTGATTAAGGAATTCTTTGGTTGGATAAGTCAAATTATTGACTGCTGCAACTGAAGAACAAAACCGGGTAGAACGAAATAAAAGATTATTTATCATTTTCTTAAATAAAATTTTGAAGATGAAAAACTTTATTTACTCTAAAAGCATGAAAAGAGTATGAAAAGTGAGAGAAAAGATTAGAGAAAAAAAGAAAAGAAATGTAAAAGAAAAGCAAAGAGAAAATCCAGACTCTAAGCTACTTTTAAATTTCTTGAAAGAATTTCATTGCATTTTGTTTTTTAAATTATCTTAAAATATCATTTTTATTTTTTGTTTAACTAATTTTGTTTTTTAATTTATTTTTTTGTTTTTAGTTAATTTTACTTAAATATAAATATGGCTAAAGAAGAGCTTATTAAATTGGCTATTGACTCTGAACAAGAAGATAAGCCAACTGAATTTTTTGCTGTTACTCCGCTTAAAACTTGTCCTCATTTGGAACAGATTTCTGTATGTAATTCTTAGAACTTTTTCAAGGTTTTTGTTTATTATTGGGGGGTATGTTGTCTAGCACCTTTATTTCCACTTTTATGACTTCGATAATTTTTGCTTATTTTAATTGAATATATTAATAAAAATTTTTAATTTTATAGGATAGCAAAGTTCCAGCTGAAGGAATAAACACCAATACTCCTTGCGTTAAATGTTCCAAGACTGGTGAGAATTGGGTTTGCCTTAAATGCTTTGAGGTTTATTAATTTTTGCAATTAGATATTTATAACTGAGGATTTTTTTCCTTAAAACACAAGATTTGTGTGATAGTATAATTCATTATTTTTTAGGTTTATTGTTCTCGTTATGTTGAAGGTCATGCTTTATCTCATACTGAAGAGACAAAACATCCAATGGCTTTAAGTTTTGCTGACTTTTCTGTTTGGTGTTATCCGTGCAACTCTTATATTGACAATGAAATGTTTGAAGAAGTAAAGAAGGTTGCGATCAAATCCAAATTTGGTGATGATGTTAAAGATACTTAGAAAAGAATACAAAAATTAAATGTATTCTATTTTTGATAAATATTAAATAATTTAATATAAAATTTACTATAAAAAGCTGAATTAATTTTTAAATTTTAAATTGTCTATATTCCAGTCTTCATTCCTCGTTTTTAAAGTTTGTTTTGAAATGGTACGTTAATTTTTTCTTGTTTAAAATTTATTTTTAATTTTTAGAGTTCTCGTGTCAATCGACTGCTCATTGATGGTAGAGCTCCCGAACATCTCTACGTTGATATTGTTAATCAAATCAACAATGCTTCCCGAACTCAGCGGGATAATTTTCTGAATGCGGCCGACGTCAGTTATTTGCAGATCTTAAATCAACCTAGTGGCAAACGTTCGGATTTAATTGATCAAGGACTTTTTTGGATTGACAAAGCTTTAAACATACTCTCTGTTGAAGATGGCCAGTGCATTTTCCACTGTTGCATCTCTTAGCGCAGCCCTAGCTTCTTTAGAAAACGTTCTGGCCAGCAATTTTTGGGTAGTTGTCAGAGTAGAGCCATGATACATTAACACTCCTCTGATAAATAATACTTCGGGATGATTTCTGTTGTTTACCTTCAACTTAAGTAATAATTTCTTAAAAATTAAAAAATTAGTTAAATTAATAAAAATTAATGAATTTTTTAAGAAATTATTACTTAAGTTGAAGGTAAACAACAGAAATCATCCCGAAGTATTATTTATCAGAGGAGTGTTAATGTATCATGGCTCTACTCTGACAACTACCCAAAAATTGCTGGCCAGAACGTTTTCTAAAGAAGCTAGGGCTGCGCTAAGAGATGCAACAGTGGAAAATGCACTGGCCATCTTCAACAGAGAGTATGTTTAAAGCTTTGTCAATCCAAAAAAGTCCTTGATCAATTAAATCCGAACGTTTGCCACTAGGTTGATTTAAGATCTGCAAATAACTGACGTCGGCCGCATTCAGAAAATTATCCCGCTGAGTTCGGGAAGCATTGTTGATTTGATTAACAATATCAACGTAGAGATGTTCGGGAGCTCTACCATCAATGAGCAGTCGATTGACACGAGAACTCTAAAAATTAAAAATAAATTTTAAACAAGAAAAAATTAACGTACCATTTCAAAACAAACTTTAAAAACGAGGAATGAAGACTGGAATATAGACAATTTAAAATTTAAAAATTAATTCAGCTTTTTATAGTAAATTTTATTATTAAAATTCAAATTATTCTTGTAATATAATTAAATTATTTGAATTATTAAAACTTAATGATAAATTAAACTTATTGAAATAATAAACTTATTTTTATTTATTAATGGTTGTATTTTTTAAATCAGAATATTTTGTATTTTTAATAAACTTGAATGTATTTTACTAGTATTTATTTGTTTAATTATTTTAAATTATATAACTTTAAAAATATTTTTAATTTAATTAATTATTTATTTAAAATTAATTAATTGAACAAACCTGTGAAATATTCATATTTTCTAAAAAATACTTTGAATTAATTTAATTTTATCACATAATAATTCATTGATATAAAATAAAACAATTAATAATAAATTTTAAGAATAAAAAATACCTTAATTTTAATATTTGTTTAACCTTCCATTTTTACGACTCTTTCCCCATTGCTCTGCTTTTTAATATATTTTTACTTATAAATAATTTTTGCCTATTTTTTATATCGATCTATAAGTAAACCTTTAGTCATATTTTTTTTTATAAAAAATAATTCAGAACTTTTAATCAGAATATTTCGTATTTTTTTCAAGTTTTATAATCAAAGTTTTTGTGTTTTCTTCATGTTATATAAGCAGAATATTTTGTGTTTTCTTAAAGTTTTATATAATTCAGAATATTTACAACTTAAGTTATACATACATATGTATCTCTTCAATAAATAATAAATTTTAAAATGCAAATAAAAGAAAAATTAACTGAATAACTCGATTAATTTTTTTTTAATTAAAAATTCTTTTAAAAATATTTTCTAAAATTTATTTAAAATTTAAAGAGATAGTAAAAATGTTGTTTTTTATTTTAATAATTTTATTTGGATATAATTTAATTTTTTCACAAATAATAGAACCTCCAATTAGAAATGTTGATATTTGGGATTTATTTGGGTTAATTAAATATTTAATTATTTAATAATTAATTTATTTAAATTTAAAGTACTTCAACTACTAAAAGATCAGGGAAAGTAAGTGTTTATTCGTTTGTATTCTTTTAAATTTAATTTTTAAAGTCTCACCATAAAGAGGAAGTAATTATTCGATTATCAATTGGAGGTCTTTAATTTAAAATTCAAAAAATAAATTAAAAATTAATTTTATATTTTATTTAATAGAAATAGTTGGCCAAAAGGTAATAATCCCTAATTTACCTTGGACTGCTTTTCAAGATCCAAACGAACAAATTCCGCCTGACAGAAATTCACCAGAACCAAA